>QJPP01000396.1:0-182500 GCA_003996215.1 Jaltomata sinuosa
TCTTTTTGGCCTAGAGATAGCTCCATCCCTAGCCGCTTTCTCAAAGTATATGTTCAACCAGTGGCGGAGTCACCCTTTGGCCAGGCCCCTTCGGTAGAAAATTATATTACTTATACACGATTAAAATTATTTTTTATGTATATATAGTAGATGTTGAACCCTCTTCGACTAGTTCGTGTGTTTGTATTTTCAAATTTTAAACCCCCTTAATGAAAATCCTGACTCCGCCTCTGCGTCCAACATATTATTTTCCTCATCCTCATTAAAAAAAATCCTCGTCCAAATCAATAACATAAGCATTAGTTGAACGACGCTAAGGCGCCTGATTCATTCTTTTTTGTAATCACATTTTGTGACACAAATATAAAAGCTTCTAGACTTAATTTATTATTCAAAGGAGGAGGTGGAACCTGCTCTTCTCCATTAATCAAATTAGCCCACCTAGAAGCACTAAAAAAATATATTCATTTATTCATTATAATATATGTAAATTTTACCTCTATTTTTTAGGGATAAAGACTATTTTCGATAAAAGAGATATATTAGTATAATATAAAACACGTGTTTTATTTAAATCAGATAAATAAAAAATTATATTTTCAATTTTAACCTTGTCTTTCTTAAAAAAAATTGGAAAAGCTTTGAAGAAGAGCATATGTGTCATTTTATTATTTATCACGAAATTATTATCCAACATAAAATGTGGTATAAAAATACCATCCTAAAATTGCTAACCATGAAATCAAAAATTGTGCCAAACATAAGATAAAATGATCTTATAATTTTTTGCAAATTATAATTGTTATTTCGCTGATCAAACGAGCCTTATGTTTATACATAGCTTTTACACTATTAATTTAGTCTGGCGATTATAGTATATCACTTGCCATTTTGTTTCAGGTTTTGATTTTTGTTTTTTGATTCGATTATTAATACTTATTTATGATTTGATTAATCTAGATTCATATCGAGAAATCACGATAAGCATTCATGTGTAGCTTAGATAATCTTTTAAATTAGTTGATTTTTAAGTAATATTATAGTGTATAAATTCTTTATCATGTTTATGTAGAGAAAATGTCACTAGATATTCGAGTTTGATGTCTTTAACAGGCCGTTTGGTAAGGTTTATAAAAAGGGTAACTTACATAAAACACACATCTTTGGGAGCTAATTACTATTTTTCCCACCTCAGTTCGCTCTGATACATTGCCTCAAGGCGTGATATATCGCCTCACCTCTGGATAATTACCTTTGATACATCGGGGCGATGTATCACGACCTGGAGCGATGTATCAAGGTGTTTACATGTGGTATATTAAGTAATTAAAATAAAGTAGTGGGGGAGTTAGTAAATATGGTAAGGAGGTATGTCTCTTTTGGTAGTTTAACCTTATAAAAATGGCGTTGAATAGGGTGTATTAATAATGTTGCCATTAGTATTGCTATTGTTAGTTATGCTGGCATTATTTCTTGTTCACTGTTTGGTTTGATTTATTAAAAATAACATGCAGTTATAATTGCTAAAAGAAAATATTTGCTTACAAAAATATCCTTCAAAAATATGGTGAAAAGGAGGTAGAAAATGTTTTGAGGGGCAATAGTGTCTTTAATATTGTATGCATGCATTAAAATTCTTGCATTACTAATACCATACTTTGCCATGTATTAATTATACATAGAATAATATCAAAAAGAGTGTGCATTAGTTATAAATTGATTGAAAAGGTGTACCAAACAAAATAATAATATTACATAAGCTAATGACAATGTATACATTATTTTTTCTAATTCATTCTACCAAACGACCCCTAAAGGATGGGCAAAATTTAGAACTCCGGGAAGTGTCCCCTCTACTCTTCATCAAATTAATAGAAAGACTTTTTTTTTTTGATAAAGGTAACAATACTCTTGAACTTTGCGAGAAAAATCAAATATACTCCTATATGATTTAGGTGAACTCTCTGGTCCTTGCTAAGTTTCCAAGGGATTCACAATCTCAACACACCTCTTGCCACTAACAATTTTATCATATCAGTGAGAAAGAACCTGAGCAACCAGGGTGAGGGCCGGATCTAGAGGATGCCGAGAATGTTCATCAGAACTCCACTCGTCAAAAAATTATAGTGTATATATAAGGTTTTTTAAAAAAAATGGATATATAGAGATATTGAATCTATTAAACACAAAATAAGAGTGACTCAGTGATTTCAGGGAGTTAAAAAATTTACCATGAGATTCCAAGTTCAAACCCTAAGCACTTCTTTTTTATTTTTAGAACCTCCTAAGTGAAAATCCTAAATCCCCCGCTCTGAACGTCACGTAAAAGGTATGTGGACACTGAAACATGAGTTCTGCCCATATTTGAAGACTAAAAAGTACCAATAGCCTATAGAATGATGTTCCATAAATTCTTGCCAACCACCATGCATGAAGCCAAATCTTCTTCAGTGGGAACAATAAGCTTTACAGTATCAAGAACAATAAGTTAAGTCATATTACTACTCGTCAACACAGATATTTGCACATGTATAATTCATGAGTAAGATCAAACTAAAACAGTCTTCAATATGCATTAATACACACTAAAATAGTCTTCAAGTTTTTGTCAACAAACAACAGTACTTATAGTCTTCAAAATTTGTCAACATAGAACAACACTTGAAGCCATAAAAGTTTAAATGCTATGTTAAATTGCAGCAAACTATTTCTTATTTTTTTTGTTGGGACGAGAACTTGCTCCTTCGTGGAGAACTTGAACTTGTAAGTAAAGGTCTTTGTTGTGTTTTCCTCTCACAAATTCACAAATACACTTGTCATTTTTCTCCATAAGGTTGCACTTATATAAACTGCGCCATCCGCCAGTTAGGCATATTCTACCGTCCTTCCAACTCGTGCGTTTTGTCACATATTCTCTACCAGCAGAGTCGCGAATGGTCATGCTTGAAGGGAGTTCAAGTTTGTAGTCTTTCATCACATAACTCGGAACGTGCTACAATTAGGAACAAAAACTTTGTTAAATGAGAATGATATAAGATTAAACTGTAAAATCATTCACTAAAATAGTTAAGAGGCTTTTAATTACCATATGATTTTTTTTGTTTGATCGTATTTTCCCTACAAAGTAAGGATTTTTTGGCTGAGTTGTGCGCCCACTTCCAAATATATCTGCACCAAATTGGTCATGGCGATCCCTAACCTTGCGAGCAATGGCTCTTTTGAATCCATCTGAATCAAGAAGTTAACTAGTCAATGTCACAAACAGAAATATCATGAAAACTCAAAGATACTCCATCCGTATCATTTTACATGGTGGTATATATTTTATTGAACATGAACTTGAAGAAAGAAAAAAGACTTATGACACATCAAAAGTGTTAGAAAATGAGATCTAACTTTACTCTTCTATGCTATTCCAAAAACTAACAAAAAATGTCCTTAGGCTCATTTTGTCAGCAAACCGAACAACCAAACCTTTTTAAAACCCTTTCGAACTTGCCTTCATAAACATTTCATGACATTTATATGACTACAAGATCCTGTCGAAATATACAAAGATATCATGTTCATAGTAACATACTAACAAGAAAAGAATTGAATTGCATATAAAATGAAATAGAGGAGTAGATATAAAGATCTTTAATTTGTGTCTACCTTTTGATCGTGGCGCCTTTTTCTTAAATGTCTCAGCCCTTTCATTCTCTTCCTCTTCATCATCTTCATCTTCTTCTTCTACTACTTCATATCTCTCGTCCTCGTCCTCCTCTTCTTCTTCTTCTTCTTCTACCATGTAACATACTAACAAGAAAAGAATTGTATTGCATATAAAATGTAATAGAGGAGTAGATATAAAGATCTTTAATTTGTGTCTACCTTTTGATCGTGGCGCCTTTTTCTTAAAAGTACCAGCCCTTTCATTCTCTTCCACTTCATCATCATCATCATCTTCTTCTTCTTCTTCTTCTACTACTTCATATCCCTCGTCCTCTTCTTCTTCTACTACCATGTAATCATCATCGCTATCATCATCAGAAGAAGAACTACTGTTGCTATCACTAGCCAATTTTTTCCCTTTTGGCTCTACACTCTCATGATGTTCATTTATTTCTTCCTCCTCCTTCACAGCCAATTTTAAACCTCCAACTCCTTTCTTTTCACATCCAGTTATTCCAAGTAATTTAAAGTTAAACGTTTCATTTCCATCACAATCGAAAATCAAAAAGTCTCCATACTCAAGAGTGTTATCCTCAATGAATTTCTCCCATCCATATTGAAAATAAAGATCTCTTCCTGTTTTAGTCACTCCTATAGGCCACATATTGCCAAACCGATCCCTGAGGAAAACCTTTTTTGGTAACTTTCCACTTTTGTAATTGGTAAAACTTGTGGGGATTTTCTGTGAAACAAAAATGAAAACAAAAATAGAAGCTTCATTTTTGAATAAAATGTTGAACCACATCAATTTCTTTTAATCAGATTGACCATATCATAAAATCGGTCAGTATTTGACGGAAGAGTATTTCAAAGAAACTCAAAATTTGAGACTTTAGCTTTAAAAAGTGTCAAGAAAAGAGTGAGCAAGAATCATAAAGAGAATGTACTAAAAACGTTTCAAAAAAAAAGAGTCAGCAAAAATCATAGATCGAATACCTGTATATTAGAACATAAAACGAGGTTGATAGGGAAGTACACTTAAAAAAATGTAAAATATATACCAAGAGTTCATTCTGTTTTCTAAGTTTTGCCGATCTAAATCTCACCATTCCCAAATCTAGTGCCCGCATCTCAAAAAAGAAAAAAAACATTCAAGAAAAAAGTCCCGAGAAATCAAATACCATGAGGGGGGAAGAATACTTACCAGCCGTTGTGCATTGGCTTCAGGGATGAAAACCTTGAAGAAGCCCTTTTCCATGTTCTCTTTTGTTTTCAAACTTTTAGAGAATAGAAGAATTCGCAGCGCAACCTAAACCCTACAAGCTTCTTTAAGAGAACTGAAGAACTCGCGGCGGCACCTTAACCCTACAAGCTTCTTTAAGAGAAGAGAAGATTCGCGGCGGCACCTTAACCCTTCAAGTTTCTATAATATTGAAGGAGAATTTATAAAGAGAAGAAGATCACAAAAATCTTAAAACAAAATCTTTTGATGCTAGTAATAGTAATAGCGTGTTGTCAGTGGCCATCCTCGTTAAGGAAACACACATGTAAAAGAATTAAGGAAGCAAAAAAGATAATGTGGTCATTATCATCGATAAAATAGTAAAATAAAGTAAAGTTGGCTTCAAGTTTGGAGTAAATATATTGATTTTTATGCTTGCAAAAAAAAAAAGTAATGGTACCATTAGGTAATTATGGCTTATGTGGTAACTTATCGAAGTAGTTAATGAAAAGGAATAAGAGTACTTGTTTTGCTCTATGAGAATTGAGGTTTTAGCCACTCGTTCGAAGGAGCTTTTCACCCCATTTAAGGGTGGCAAAATTAGCCCATGAAAACATGACCCAACTATTTATTAACTCAAATTGTTTGTTTGACACCCCTAACCCCACTTAATTAAAGAGAGTACTTTGCATTTATTCACGTTTGCGATTCAGAATTTTATGAAGCAATCACAGTTGAGAATAAACATTCCCCCTTAATACAACTGAACTCTGTCAAGTTTGTATGAGCAGTGAAGAAGTGTAGAGAACTTTAGCTAATTGTTGACAGACTGAAAGCATGTGAGGAAAAATTGCACAAATGAAAAAAGGGCACAGTGAGTCAATTTATTGCGGAATATATGCACCTTCAGCATAAGTTCATCAGCCTGAAGGTCCTTGATCAACTCAAAGAAACAAGCATCACCTACCACTAAACTGTTATCTCTACCAAAAACTTTACAAGGAGACAGAATCTTGGAGACCCTCAGTTGGCTTCACGAATCTTTCAACTCTTAGCATTGAGGAAATGGTGGAACTGGAAGCTCCTTTTAGTGAATCTGAAGTTCTCTCAGCTCTCAAATCTTGTGCACCAGACAAAGCACCAGGCCCTGATGGATTCACTATGGCTTTCTTCCAAAAGTCGTGGAATTTTATCAAAGCAGATACAATGGGTGCTTTTAATTTTTTTCACCAAAACTGTCAATTAGTGAGGTCCTGCAATGCATCTTTCATTGCACTCGTACCAAAGAAGAAAGGGACAATAGAGCTCAGGGATTTCAGACCAATAAGTCTGATAGGCAGTGTTTACAAATTGGTGGCAAAAGTCTTAGCTGAAAGACTGAAAAAGGTGGTGAAAAAATTGGTTTCCGGACAACAAAGTTCCTTCATGAAGAATAGACAGATCACTGATGCCTCACTGATTGCAAATCAGGTATTTGACTGGAAACAAAAAAGTGGGGAAACAGGCATTCTTTGTAAGTTGGATATAGAAAAGGCTTTTGATCAACTAAATTGGACTTATTTAATCGAACTACTGAAGAAGATGGGTTTTGGTTAAGGTGGATATTCTCTTGTATCTCCACAGTCAAGTTCTCGGTTCTAGTAAACAGAAGTCCAGTTGGTTTCTTTTCTCCTCAAAAGGGTCTCAGGCAGGGAGATCCACTCTCCCCTTTTCTGTTTATTCTGGCGATGGAGGGGCTCACTCAACTGCTGGATAGGGCAAAAGAGCTCCAATGGATACAAGGATTTCAGGTGGGCAGAGATCCCAACACCTCAGTCACTGTTTCTCATCTGCTTTATGCAGATGATACTCTGATTTTTTGTGGAGCAGACAGCCAACAAGTAAACCATCTCAACATGACATTGATGGTCTTTGAATCCACTTCTGGTTTACACATCAACATGCTCAAAAGTAAAATTTACCCGGTTAACAAAGTCCCCAATCTAGAAGTCCTAGCAGAAATCTTAAGTTGCAAAACTGATTCTCTACCTACTACTTATTTGGGCCTACCACTGGGAGCTAAGTTCAAGTCTACTGAGATGTGGAATGGAGTCATTGAAAGAATGGAGAAGAGACTAGCAACATGGCAAATTCAGTACCTATCTCTAGGAGGCAGACTCACCCTGATTAACAGTGTTCTAGACGGTATTCCCACCTATATCATGTCACTCTTTCCTATGCCAAGTTCAGTCACAAAGCAGATTGATAAACTTAGAAGGAAATTCCTCTGGGAAGGGAATAGCCAAACTCACAAATTCTCTCTGGTCAAATGGCAAAAAGTGACTCTTCCCAAGTCACTAGGTGGTTTGGGAATCAGAGATCTGAAGTTACACAATAAGGGGTTGCTAATGAAGTGGCTATGGAGATACGGTCAACCTGAGGCTGCATACTGGAAAGACATCATATTAGCCAAATATGGTGCCCAGAGTCACTGGAGTTCCAACAGAAATAGAGAACCTCATGGTGTTGGGGTCTGGAAGCACATTAACAGCTTTCAAGAAGAATTCTTCCACAAAGTTTCCTTCAAGGCAATGAATGGTCTCCACATTAAATTCTGGAAAGATTTATGGCTTGGGGACATCACTCTTAAGAATGCCTACCCAAGGCTCTACCAAATAGCAAGCAACAAAGATGCTACCATTATACAGTATAGGGAAGGCAATTACTGCAGCCCTATTTTCAGGAGGAACTTCCAAGACTGGGAAGTCGATGACCTACTCCATCTTTTGGTTGCTCTAGAGAATCACAATCTATCTGAGGCCCCAGACAATCTCCTTTGGGGGCAGCTCAAAAAAGGGGGAGTACACTGTGAAAGAATGCTACAAGATTGCTTGTTCTGAGAATGGTATGCTTGAGAAATGGCCCTGGAAACATATATGGAGGACTAGGCAGCCTCTAAAAGTCAGTTGCTTCACCTGGACAGCTTTAAAAGGAGCTTGTCTGACACAAGATAACCTCAGAGGAAAAGGCATTATCCTTATCAACAGGTTCTACCTATGTCAACAGACCAACGAGACAATAAATCACCTTTTTTTGCACTGCCCAGTGACGGCTGCTGTTTGGCATTTCTTTTTCTCAATGTTTGGTCTCAGATGGGTTATGCCTTTCTCTATCAAAGATGCCTTCGAAAGCTGGATACGATGGAAAGTTGACAAATCCATCAAAAGAATTTGGAACATGATCCCAGCAGCCATCTTTTGGTGTATTTGGAAAGAAAGAAATCGCAGATGCTTTGATGGGAACTCAACTTCTACCATCTCTTTGAAGGGTATATGCTTAGTTAGCCTGTTTAGTTGGCATTTCCACTCCCCTGTAAACAGTGTCGATAACTTTTTGGATTTTGTTAGCTCCTTGACTCTTACTTAGCATAGTTTTATTTCAAGGCAGCATAGGTTTTTGAATGTCTGCTCAGGTATTTGCTTATTACTCTAGCTTCATGTAGCTATGTTCGGACGCTTTTAGGACTCTTTGTACTCTTGCATCTGCTTGATGCCTTTCTAATGCAATTTAATTACTTTACCAAAAAATCAAAAAAAATAAAAATTCCAACCATCCTTAGCTTAAAGACATCTGCATTTTCCTCCTGATGCAACGGATACTCCACTTACTTCCATCAGAATCTTGAAGTTAAATTAGTTCTGAAGTATCTGGCATATACTTTCGGGCAAAGTCAACTGGTATATACTGCAGATTATGATGAATTTTGAAGTATGCAACACGAAGAATGCAAGATTAATATGCATGAGTATTAATATATTGAGATACAAAACAGTTTACAGAGAAAAAAATGACACATTCAGTTTAATGTATAGACACATTCAGCTTACCAGAATACGATTCCGTACAATGTTATATTTTTCAAGAATCTGCAAGAAGTAAGGATTTACTGGCATGAACATTTTGTCAGCTTTTGCTTCTGAAGCACTCGGTTGTCCTTTTTGGAGATGATTATACCTTCCACGCCCTACAGATATCTCCCATTGCTGTCCGGTGAATGATTTCCTTTTATCTGCAATTTATCAAATTAGCTCTCAATATGATGCAGATAATTTCCAAGCTTACAATATTCTGTTGGAAAATAAACTAGCCAGTCTAGCAAATGGTTTTATTTGAAGATACTGGTCCAAATGCATCTGGAATCTCTGTATATTTTTACTTTCATTGAAATGAAGTATATTGTTTTCACTTCCCTCTAGTGCATGCATTATATGGATTTTAGTCATACCTCCAGTTGCCGCTGCAGAATGTATAGGAGTTTGCATACATTGCCGAACTAATTTGCCACTGAGTGGCTTAGTTAAACTGCTATTGCCCGATAGGTTTAAATTCTTCGCATTGAATAGCCATCATGTAATTTGTTTGTTTTGCTTCTTGTATCATAGCAATGCAAAAGCTTAAGCCTTCCAGTTGCAAATTTACGTCTTTTGGCTCCATGCGGAAGTTCAGATGACTTAGGTGAACTCCCTGGTCCTTGCTCAGTTTCCAAAGGATCCAAATTTCAACAGAGCTCTTGCCACCAACAATTTTATCCTTTCCGTGAGAAAGATCCTGAGAAACATCACGTAATTTAGCATTACCATGACTCCCAAATTGATAATCAATCTCAGTAGCAGCTAAGTCAAATATGCGGACACTGAAACATGAGGTCTGTCCAGATTTGAAAAGTCAAAAGTACCAACAGCTGCCAGAATGATGTTCCATAAATTCTTGGCAACCATCATGAAGCCAAATCATTTTACCAGCCTTCTTCACACCCACACACCGGAAAGCATCAGTGGGAACAATAAGCTTGACAGTATCAAGGAGTTCATCTCCATGTTTCCGGACAAATATGTCTGGCATGCGCTGCACATGGAAATAACAAACATAGATTTTAATACTTAAAATTTGGTCTTATGGCACAAATATAGTGTAGTAATTACAATATTAATTAAAAAGATACAACAGAAATCTTGTACATCAGAAGTATATCAATTTCAAACGGAATGCATATGTACCAGCGAGCCGAAAAGAAAAATTAACAAATAAGCAGGAGCTAGAAGACTAGAAGACGATGGCTGAGAAGGAACATCTCTAAGATGAGACGCCAACTAAAATCTTGGATTTCATATATAAATCCCCTACTCGCACCTGAACATTTACCTTCATTTGCACTATTGAATCAAGCAAAAAGGGGATGACCAACTGAACATCATCAGTTTCCACTTAAGTGCAGAACATCAATTCAAGAACCATGAGTACAAACATCACGCAGCGCATGAATTTTCTTATGTGGGATCATTGTTTCACTTATGTACACAAATTGAAAATGTTCTGCTACCTCTAATTATGGAGAATTACAAAGGTCTATGTGCACCCACCGGCTTCTGACTCTTAATTTGGGATCTGCCTCTGAGCAGGGGCAGAGCCACCATTCGAGTTACTTGTTTGGCAGAACCCAGTAACTTTGGCTCACACTCTGTACTTTTTTCACATTCTATATTTAATTCCAATGATTTCTGGTGCACAAATTTTGAAATTGTAAAGCAAATGGTTTGCTATCTGGAAAAGTTTTGATCTAGACATTTTATGCATAATTTTCAGAAATAAAATCAACATTGCTAGATCTCTTATAATGGTGTAGATGAAGTATTGTAAGTTTCATTTCAGCTGCGACATACAGAAGTCAAAAGAACTCTAATCACTCGGATACAGAAAAAGGAAAATGAGAACAAGGTAGTCAATGTTAAGAAACTACAGAGTTCAGATTTCAACACATAATAGCATCAAGTTGAAAACTTGGAATTTTTACTTGGTCATTTTTGCACATCTTTATGCAGCAAGTTTCAACAGAGATTCTGGAGGATCGTCGAAAACGGAAACCTTCAGTTCATCTGTATTGACAAGCTGCAAACCACAGACATGTCCTTTCTTAAGCTTGTTATCACTAAAAAACTGTTTCCATCCTCCACAGAAAGCGTGATATCCTTTTGTGTTATACAATTCACTTTCCACTCTTTTCCTTCTGAATTATGGAGGAAAACTGTTGTCTTATTGTCTGATTTTAAAAGTCGCACAGAAGGACTTTGAAACATACTGCATTAGAAAATTTGTTACACATTTCATAGATTACTGGTCACCAGAAACTAATAAAGCATGAAAGGAAGCAGAAAAAAAAAGCTTACTAAATTAACCTTAACAACCACCCAACCAACTGCTTAAGCTAAAAACAGTGGACGGATCACGGATGTATAATATATGTATAATCCATGTATACTAGTGAACCTGGTTGGCTATTTGCATAAAAACCCCAAAAAACTTTATTAAACTAGTTAAGAAAACACTTACCAAGAAACAGGACTTTTTCACATAGTAGCCTTTCAAGCATTTCAGGAATTGAGGAACTTTGGAGTGAGAAGGTCCTCTGCTTTCTCAATTGCAGCTCCTTTTCTTGGAGTTTCATGTTCCGAGGAAACACAACATAGTAGTGTTTAGTCAATTCAATTTAATAGGATGTAATAAATCATCAGAATACAAGAGAACATGTCTTTAGCAAGGGAAAGTTCGGTCGCTAAGAGTCTGAATCCAATCACTATTAGTCCATTATATGTTACCTTTCAACGACAGCTAGAACAATTGGAAGGGTATGAATTTAAATCATCAAACCTGTGCCATTTTCAATGTCCACACAAGTCTGTTTAGGGAATTTGGGACTGTAAGGGTATCTTGCTGGCCTTTTTTGCTTCCTTGCCCCATCGTATATTGAAGCTTGTTGATTTTTTCTCATGGTTGTTGACTTCATACCTCTCTCCAGTCCATTCTTGCTGAAAATTCTTACTGTAAATTGCAGAGCCCATCGTACTAAAACACGAGAAATTCCCCAAATTCTAATTGGTTATTTTTCTGATATTTCTTCCAACCTTTGTGTATAAGAAAGCACTCCTCCATCACACTGTAGGTTCACACTCTAAGTGCCTCCATAAAGACACTTCAGAGTGGTTTTATAAGGTGATTCTTCTGATATATGCCTAAGAAAATGGGCTAGGATTCTCTACAAATTAAGAGAGTCAAAAGAAGAAGAAAAAACATCAAGAAAATGAGCAGGATTCACTTATATGCTTGTAAATGACGAACAGAAGCAGAATATTACCAGTTCATAGGCTGAAACATCTTGAAAAAGACTGCTCTTTTATCAATCTTCAATAAGGCATTTTCCATCATCAGAATAGCAGTTGCTCTAACGTAAACCCGCAAGTCAACAGTCACAATGCTTCAACGAAGCCTGTACAAGGCTCCTTCACCGCATTATAACATTTCTTCTCACAACCATTCCATAAACGGACACCAAGGGCCGAGGAGACTTGAAATATTCACTAAATTTATGGAACTGTACTGTCTCTCTACTACGAAGAGAAACGCAGAAGCAAAAAGTCACTAATGTATATATTGTTATTTGGTGCTTCGAAATTCACACGAATTGGCGGCCATACAAACTGTATGTAGACACTAAAACACGGTTAGTTTTGTGAAATATTTCTCCACTCTTTATTAACATTATACAATACTGCTACACATATGGGTAGACTATCTTACTACTAAGATATGATATAGACTTGAACTTTAGTCTTCTTCTCAATTTTGGGTTGTACTTTTGTCTTTACATAATTTGTGTCTCACTCCAGTTTAATTATGATTCACACCGTCTGTACTATTTTACATGAGATTCACGTGCAATGCACGTGTTGAGAACACCACCAAGTACAATTGTGTAAGACTATGAGAAGAAGATGACAGTTGATGAAGGAGAGGTAAGAGGTCAAACCTGTTAATATAGTATAGATAGATATAGATGATCACTAAGTTAGCTATTTGCAGATAGTAAGAAATGTTTTCAAGAGCCTGGTGGCCAAAAAGGCGGACCTACCCCTAGAGTAGGGGGCTGACGTGCCCCAGTAACCTCGAAAAAAATATATATATGTATCGTAAATATGAGGTGTATATTTTGATTGGCATCCTCATTCACAAAGGCCGGGTAGCTGCACTGATTGACATAGGGTGCACAAATTATCCTTCAGTGTGCAAGCCTGGGTTTGATTCTCACTCCAGCATCTGCACAAAAAAAATCGCAACAATTTTGTACCCACAAACTAATAGTGCCCCCACTACTCTTAAATCCTGGGTCCGCCTCTCCGTGGTGCATAGGGCCTTTCTGAACTCAAAGAAAGATAACATAACCATGATAATTATACCTGTTGAGCAAAGATAAGATAAGATGGATAGGATTCCACCATCCAGATAAGACCAGAGATCTCGAATTCCGAATACCGGATAGTAAACTTAAATTATAATCCTATACTTTTTATGACAGATGTTTTGTTAGCTACATCTATACTTTGCATAGTTTTGTCACCAGGATTACAAAATTACTAACTTGGAACTTAGAGAACCTCAGACCCGGACAGCTCCTCTATCAATCAATCAACCGTGCCTCAATGCCAACTAAATGGAATTTGACTATATGATTTCTCAGTATCCATTCCACTCCATCATCAAGGTCAAAATGGTCATTTCAAAAATTATATACTCCCTCAAATTTCACACCATTTAGCCTCAAATTTCACACCATTGAGTATTTTTGTCTTTACCTTTTGGAAATAACAGCAACTTAATACAATGTTCCCAGTACAAAATGTTTAAACTTCAATGCATAAATTGAGCAACTGTCTCTTTTCCTTTCAAAGGACAATTTAGAAGAATATAGCAGCAGATTAAAACTGATAGCAGAGGAACTCCTCGTCTATAGCAAGGTCTTTGAACTTACTGGATGATCGACTTCTGAGACAGTATGGAGAAAGGCCAGTAATGCATGCAAGATTTAACTTTTATCCTCCATGTCCGAGGTCTAAACTTGTTCATGGCGCCAAACCCCATGCGGTTAGAGAGGTTGTTCCCGATAGACCTCGGCTCAAGAAAATCGTTTTATCAGAACAAGTTTGAAAGAACTTCTGTTCTCTAGTCTTGATAACAATGTCTACTATTTTGCAGATAATGAGTAACGGACTTCTTAAGAGCCCAGTGCACAGAGCTGTGACAAACTCAGAGAAGGAGAGAATCACTGTGGCTATGTTCTGTAGCCCAGAATCCGGGAGCGAGATCGAGCCTGTTGAGGAGCTAATTGATGATAAAAGACCAAAAGTATACAAGACAGTGAAGGATTACAGAGCAACTTACTTCCAATACTACCAGCAAGGATAAAGACCAATTGATCCTGTGAAAATCTGAACTTTATAGTGTCTCATTCTCATCTTTAAGGAATCAGCTATCACCCCTATCGCAATTTCCTTTCTTTTACCTTGAAGATTGTTTAAGGCTTCAAGGATTCTTCATATGTTCATCTTTTATGACCTAAAGTACTACTCGTAGATCATCGCTCTAGACTAAGTAGTTACACTTAATGCAAAGAAATCAAAAACCACAGAAAACAGAACTCTGTCATCTCGCAAACCCTCCAAAATTGGGTAATGAACAAATCTTGAACTATATTTGAATGTTTATCGTCCAATGTTGAACATTTCCTGTTAAAGATGGACCGATATTACCATCTTGTCGATGTTTGACCACAATCTATATTAAGGTTTAAAAGTAAAGAGAAATAAGATTCGACTATGACAGCTAATGGACTGCCAATGTCCAGCTGCTAAAAAGATCAATCTATCAGTCAACTTCTGTTCGTTCCTGTGGTCTTTTCATGGAAACTACAACAACAACAACATAGCTTAATCCCACAAGTGGGGTGTGGGGAGGGTAGTGTGTACGCTGACCTTACCCTGCCTTGGGAGGTAGAGAGGTTGTTTCCGATAGACCCTTGGCTCAAGTAAAAGCAGTTCGAAGCAGTTCGGAAAAAATAACGGGAGTGAAGAAAGCCAAGAAAAAATACTAAAAAAAAGCAGAACAAGGCATACTAAAAAGGAACAGTAACTACAACACAAAATAATATGATAATCAAGATACAAAGCTAAAAACAAGAAACATCTAGATCAGCAGCTAGAGCTGCTTCAGCCATAGCTGTGGCTTAAACTATCTATCTAGCCTGCTAGGATAGGAACAATATTCAAGCCAATTCAAGAACTTGTAGACACTAATCAAGTGCCGACGAGGTAAATCAATACACAGAGATCAACAGTTACCTCTTCTCCCCTTTTGGATGTTCCCAACTTGATCTTAGCCAACTCACATCACAAACCCCGCTAGGAAAGAAGAGCTCACTAAACTTCAATCACGTCCCAAGTTTTGTGGCTGTTTTCAGGCTTGATTTCTCATAAACTCCCCATCTAACACATTTACCTGACAGGAAGCTGTTTGAAGAATGAAGAACATACCAACAAGTTGAAGTCTTTGATTGACGTTATCCTCAAGGCCACGGCATTGTCACTGAACTTGGAGGAGAACTGCTTTCTGGACCAGTGTGGAGAAAGGACAACCATGATTTAAAGACAAAACCTCTATCTTCCACGTCCAAGGCCTGACGTCATACTTGGGTTCAAACCACAAGCTGATAGCTGATTCTTTACCAAAGAAGCTAAAGGACCTCAAATTCTCAAAGATGATAAATGGTTTGGTGAGGCTATCGTCCCATATGGTATCCTCATAGCTATTTTTTCCGTAAGTGTGGTATCCTGATAAATATTTGAGTTCAAGTTCAGGTATATTAATCTTCCAACCAGAATGGCCTTCACTGTAGCCTAAATCTTGAATTTCTAAGTCATCTTTGTAGCCTGCAGATCATGAATAATGGGATATTAAAGAGCTCAGTGCACAAGGTGGTGACCTATGTTGCTCGAACTCTTCAAAAATACCGCTAGGTGCATGTCAAATCCTCCAAAAGTAGTGCATTTTTGGAGGATCTGACACGGGCATAGCAACACTTTTGGAGAGTCCGAAAGCAATATAGGTGGTGACAAACCAGCAAAGGAAAGAAACACTTTGGCTCTTTCCTTTTGTCGGAAGTAGACAAGGAGAGTGGACCAGAGAAGAAGCATCTTATCAATGAAGAAATACCAAGATTAAACAAGAATATTCAAAACTGTGATGAACATTTCTTCCAAACTTTTAGCATGGAAGAACGTCAATCAAAGCAACAATGATATACCAATGATCTGTGTAGCTTGTCTGCCAGAGGGTCTCTTCCTCCCTGTACTCTTTTAAGTTCGTGATGCAATACTGCAGCTTAAAGCAAAAGCAAGAAAACAAGAGAACTTAGTGCCTGAAGATTTTTCACCATAGACAGTGGATTTCAGGCCAACTCCTTCCTCCACCTGGCTTGAGTTATGTTAAAAGAGGTATCTTAAGTAAGGTATGATGAAGATTCATGAACGCCCATGATAATATTCGCACGAAGTCAACATGACGCATGCATTCATGGGCTAAATCCAAAAATATGAAATGCACAGACAGATGATGCAACATTAAAGAGTCAAAAAAGATAGGTATCTCAAAAATCACTAATCAATTTTATCAAATCCAGTTCTTATAACGTCGGTATCAAAACTCGAAAACAGGGCAACATGCAATTGCATCAAAATTTGATTTAAAAATGTTTAAGGCAAAACATGCATACTAGTGGATCATGGATGAAAAAAACACAGAATTCGATTACATTTCCTTGGTAGAAAGCCTTAAACCCCTCTCAAATCTCTCAGATCTTTCGCTTGCCTACATCCACACCCATTAAATTTCCTTGCCTACATCCACAATTTTCATTATATAGGTGCCAAAGTCTTTACCTCTACCCTGTCTCACAAACACAGGCAGCAGACAGTAAGGTCAGATAAACTACCCGTTCTTTTGTACATCTTGAAATGTAAACACTGCTATAAAGAAAAATCATCCCAAAATATAGGTCTCAAGAGTGATACAAACCAAAATTTCACCCTATCTCACTTCATACAGTGTGAGCAAATAAATCCCTTGAAATGTGGTGTGTGGGCCAACTTACATGCACCTCAACTATTCCACGAAGCACCTGCTAAATCACACTAGCACAAGTACCAGGTTACTAGGCCACCGTGGCTTAGGCATTGTTTTCCTCTAGTGGAGGTTTGAACCCTTATCTCCTATTGTTTTCATCCCACTTTAATGACAGCTAGACCACACCAAGGTGCAACTTTTCTTTTAAACTAGGCTAGTGAGGCCGCTAATCAGGGAAAATTATAACATATGGAGAAGGATCTTAAAATCTGAAAAATCAACAAAAGTGAAGCATTCCGATCCCTCGCTAAATCATCTGTACATAACAAAAGTGAAGCATTCCGATCCCTCGCTAAATCATCTGTACATAATCACAATTTCTTCATCACCAAATGTCCTCTTGGCAAGATAGACCATCTTAAAAATTTAAATTAACATAGCAATTCGCAGATTACTTCTAAGTACAAAGAAATTCAATCCAACATAAAATAAACAAACAATAAAGTACATAATTTCTCAGATAATGATTTAGTTTAATTTTTAAAACTCCTGTTCTCCAACTCCTCTCCTCCTCCAAAAAATCCGCCGAGACAAGGTATTCCAGTTTCCCCTTGTTCTTTTCTATATGATTTAAGAAAAGGAAAAATAAAAGAAATTGAACATGCATTTTGAAGTGACATACAATAGATGCAACATTTTCTTGAACTATTCATTATCATATACAACTTGACCAAATATTTAATTCCATGTCAACTTGACCCAAAATGTCTCATAGCTGATGTATACATAATAAATTTACTAAAGCCAAGATGAGAGTATCCATTAAGTAATGACATCTGGTGGAACAAAACTACAATGTGCTGCTAATTTGCTACAAATCTCTAGCCCGATGTTTTTTGGAGTAGAAATAAAATGGCAAGTAAAAGAATGCAGTATCCTTTACTTTCCATTCTAGTTCCCTCCATTATTTTAAACTTCTATAACAGTAGGACTAGGTTTTTATGAAAGGAAATATAAACAATAGGCGGATAGGCCTCAAATATTTGTCTAGTTAATTCCACAGACCGTCATGAGCGGCCCATTTTCTCTCCAGATATATGAGGGCAAGTTAAAAGGGAATAATAAAAAATCGTCAAGATTCATTAATGAAGGTTTCTAAAACTCAAGTTTCACACATTGATATGGAACCCTTCAAACATCTCAGACGTTGCAAAGACAGCTCAGCCAAATATTAGAGGAACTTGAATTTCCCAAATTGCAAGTATGACAATTGAATGAGTTATATATAAATAGTGATAACTCTCCTAAAAAAATTCCCAAATTGCAAGTATGAGTGTGATGTGTTAATGATTTCTATGTAAAAAAGGAAATGTATTTATTTCAATCAGTCATGAATGCATGCGGAGAAAGTAGAAGAGCAAAGGAGGGGGTTGGATACTTAGAATCTCAACAAGTATATCAGTCCGTATAAATAAATGTGAGATTACGAGAGGCCATAGGTAGAGAAAATTGTTTGTTCTGATGCAGCATCAGGTGGAGCAGCCGCCCTCTGAAGGCCGCGAATGCGCGGTTTGCTTCACCGCTCGCCGCGTCATCCTCCACCGTCTCCCCTACAGAGGTCTCTACCGCCATCTTTGCACCGCCTGCGTACTGAACTCCTACCCCGGTGCCTTCTGTCCCATCTGCTTTGATGTCTTCCTCCACAATCCTCCTCTCCCTCACCTCGGTCTCCTATGCTCAAAATGCACCTCTATCTCACACCGCTCTTGCATCCCTGATGCTGCTTCCTCCTCCGCTGGTTACTTGTGCCCTCCTTGTTCTAACCCTAATTTCACTTTCTTCTCTGTTACTCCTAATCATGCTAATAACGCCATTGAAATCAACCTCCACTTGGCTAAACAGTTGGTTGCCGCTGCTACCATTGCTAATGAGTCTATCCACAATGCCGCCGTTATGGCCAGGATTAACGCTGAAAATAGGATCAAGGAAGCTATGTCAGCTAAGGCCGAAGCTGCCCAAATTCTGGATAGGCTAAAGAGGTAGAGGTTGGCCGAAGAAGTATTGAAGAGAGGTGATTAGACAAGACATACCGAGGACAAGACCTTAGATAGGAGGCTATGGAGAACATAGATTAGGGTATAAGGCTAGTAGGTAGTTGAGTGTTGTGTCTCTTAACCTTCCATACTAGTAGTTGTAGCATTACTCTTGTAGTTTTTTGTTCTTCGATTTCTATTACTATCTGTTATTTCTTGTACTTCGATAATAGTATTATTTTGTTGTAGATATTGTCCCTTTTTTTCAGAATGTTTTGTCATGTTATCTTCAGTATTATGTCGTGGCTTCTACACTTCTGGTATTCCTTTTCCCAGACTGCTTTGTTATGTTTTTTCTTGAGCCAAGGGTCTACCGGGAAAAGGAGGTAGGGGTAAGGTTTGCATACACACTACCCTCCCCAGACCCCGGTTGTGGAATAACACAGAGTATGTTGTTGTTGTTGTTGTTATTATAGTGTTAAGTGTTAAGAGAAGTGCTAAGACAGAATCTGTGAACATGAATTTCTATGTGCTAAGCGAACACATAACTCTCATCTTGAAACATAAATACATGAGATACAGAATAGCTTATCCAGCTACAAACAGATAAATGTTAACTGAATTTTCTATCCTAAACTACATTCTTCAACATCTGAAAATGTAATCACATCAAAAGTCACTTTCCTACCACAAATGTCCCTAAAATATCAAAAGGACAGCTGACGTTACAGGTCAAAAATATTTATAGTTCTTTTGATGGTCTTACATCTCAACATCTAATCCCAACTCCTAGATTTAACAGCATCCGATGAAGGGGCTGGCAGTGCATAGCCTCTGTGTCCTGCTTCCTCCACTTTCCCAAACAATTGCCAATGCCCAAAAAACTCCTTCTTCAAAGCCTCAAAAGCCAAGTCAAGTTTTTTCAACTCCTTTATAGCATTTTTATTGTACATAAACAGCCCATAGAACTAATCAAAGCTATCACTAGCAGTATTCTCCACCAAATTCAACAAAGTCTCATACCCTTTAGTATTAATAGGAGTTGTCTCCAAATCCAACTTCTCCAAGACTCTCCCCATTGTATGTGTAATAAACTGTGAACGTGCAGCATAACTATCATGCTTAGCACATGTCATTGGCACCATCCTACACCCTCCTTTCTCAAATATATCAAGAAACTGACCAAAGTTACCAAAATCCACTATGGAAATTTTGAGCATACCTGACTGAGCATATTGATTTGACACCAATGCTTCATAATCATACGGTTGTGCAGCATCAATGGGATTGATACTGAGACGGTGGCTGACTTGTGAAGGAGAAGAGAAAGAGAATCAGGCAACTCCTGTTAGTTCCTGTGACCTTTTCATGGAAAATACACACAGCTAAAAACGAGAAACAACTAGATCAGCAGCTAGAGCTGCTTCACCCAGAGCTATGGCTGAAATATCTAGCCTACTAGGATAAGAACGGTATCCAAGACAATTCAAGAACTTGTAGACAGTAATCAAGTGTCAGAAAGGTATATATATTCATACAAGTTTGAATAAACTTCCTTGTTATGTATCGTGTGGAAACCCTCCACCCCCTTAAAAAACCTTTGTCCTGTTTTCTGAATCTTGAAATGGGACTTCTTCCCAAAAGTTCTCCAAGAACATAAGTGAATGGGAACATTGAGGAAATACAATAGTACCAACTAGGGAAACATAATAAACATTAGTAAAATAAGGCTGTCAAAAAGAAAAAAGTGAAATTTTCATGGTCAAATGAGTCCTTAAACTTCAATGCATAATATTCAGCATTGTTAAAGGGTAATTTTAGAAGAATATAGCAGCAGATTAAAACTGATAGCATAGAAATTCCTCAAGTCTATAGCAAGGTCTTTGAACTTACCAGATGATCAATTTCTGAGACAATATGGAAATAGGCCAGTAATGTATGCAATATTACCAGCAAGGAAAAAGACCAATGGATGCTGTAAAAATTTGAAGTATATATAGTGTCTCACTCTCATCTTTTCGCACTTTGCACAGAGCTAGTTGAATGATGTAACTCATCAATCCTATTCAATAACATGAACAATACTTTATATGAGAATAACCTGACTAGACAAGCCCAAAATTTCCTTCTTGCAATCAGCTTCATTACCCCCATTGCCACGACCTTTCTTTTCCCTCGAAGGCTGTTCAAGTCTTCAGGATTCTTCATTTATTCCCCTTTTATGACCTAAAATACTACTCATGGATGATTGCCATTGACTAAGTAGTTACACTTTTTTGAACAGAACTAAGTAGTTACACTTAATGTCAACAACAACAACATACACAGTGTAATCCCACAAGTGGAGTACGGAGAGGGTAGGGCGTACGCAGACATTACCCCTACCTTTATGGGGTAGAAAGGTTGTTTCCAATAGACCCTCGGCTCAAAAGAAAAGCTTTCGAAGTAGGGTTGTAGGAAAAAAAAATTACAGCAAAAAGGTAGTTGCACTTAATGACAGGAAATAAAAAAACCTCAGAAAATAAAGTTTATTCATCTATCAAACCCTCCAAAAAAGGAACAAATCTTCAACTATGTTTAAATGTATATTTTCCAATGTTGAACGTTTCTTGTTGAAGATGCACCTTTTTTACCATCTTGTCTAGAGTAAACTATGATACCTAATGGCCTGCCAATATCCAGCTGCTCAAAAGATCAACCCTTGACAAAAAAAAATAATCAGGCAACTTCTATTCGTCCCTGTGGTTTTTTCATGGAAAATACACAAAGCTAAAAACGAGAAACAACAAGATCAGCAGCTAGAGCTGCTTCAGCCCTACCTATGGCTGAAACTATCCAGCCTGATAGGATAAGAACAGATTCAAGCCAATTCAATCGCGCCTCAATGCCAACTAATTGGAATTTGACTATATGAATTCTAAGTATCCATTCTTCTCCGTCAAGGTCAAAATGGTAATTTCAAAATTATATACTCCCTCAAATTTCACACCATTTAGCCAGAAGCAGGTATCTTTCGGCTGTACCACCTGTGAAGAAGCCTGATACACCTCCCAGATATATATCCACTAGATAAGTTTAGCAACTGATACATATTTGGCAGCCTAGCATGTGAACTTCTTCCTTGATGTTGCAATTCATAAATGAGTTGCCACATTTAGCAATAAGAAAGTGAAGAAACAACATGTACATCTCACCATGATGAGATGAACTCATTAATATAAAACAAGAGACACAAAACACATGATATGGCTGAACTATCTCCAATTACAGCAGATATAGGTTGCAAACCAGTTCCACTAATAGGTAGTAGTGCGTTGTCTCGATATCCATCCGTACTAGTAGTCGTAGTATTGCTCCTATAGTTTCTTGTCCTTTGATTTCTGTTACTATTTGTTATTTCTTGTACTTCAATTATCGTATTATTTTGATGTAGTTACTGTTCAAAATGCCTTGTTACGCTTTTACTTCCATTACTTCTTTTTCTGAACTGCTTTGGACTGTTTTTCCTTGAACCAAGGGTCCAGCACTAACCACCTCTCTGCCTCTAAGGTAGGGGTAAGGTCTGCGTACACTCTACCCCTCCTAGACCCCACTGTGTGGAATTACACTGGGTATGTTGTTGTTGTTGTTGTTGTTGTTATAGGCTGCAAACCAGTTCAGGTGATGGTGAAAGAAGGTGATGAAGTACCATATATATATGCAAAGATGAAGTACCATAGATGATGATGTTCCAGTTATAGACATACCAGTCGTTGATCTGAAGGTTTTGACATCTTCGTCAGCTTGTAGGAAAGAGGAACTCGGACAATTTCAATCAGCCTTAGCTCATTGGGTTGCTTTCAGGTTTGAGTATTTTACTGAAACCTCATTCTCCAAAACATGATACTTTTTGCATCCAAAATTGGTATATTCCGAAAATGCATCTTTAGGGGGTGTTTGGTATGAAGGAAAATACTTTCTTTGAAATTAAGTGATTTTCTTACTTATCACTTATTTTCTAGTGCTCGGTAAGTAAAAAGAAAATTATCCCAAGAGCATCTATATGTAATCTAACAAAACACTACGGGGAAGGATGGGTGGAGAGTGGGGGGTTCAAGGGTAGCGGAAGTGGGATGGTGAAAGGGTGGGGGTTGGGGCGTTGGGTGGGTGGGAGAAGACAATGAGCTTGGAATGTCACTATGGAACTTGTTTTTCCTACTTCCATTAGGGTAGTTATTTTCCTTAGTTTTAAGAAACTTGTTTTCCTAGAGAAAATGTTTTCCAGAACATTTTGACCAACCAAACAAGAGAAAATTGGAAAACATTTTTTCCTCCATGCCAAAAACACCCTTAGTCAGAGTACTTTTGGCATTCAAAGTGAAGGTATAAAGTTACAGGCATCAACAATGAAGCTGAGGAATCCCTCATAGATGAAGTGTGCAAAGTTTCAAGAGAAATTTTTTGACCTTTCACCGGAAGAGAAGCAAAAATATGGCACTATATCCCACCTGATCCTGACTCATGGGCGCTCCACGGGAAACAACCACTAGGAGACGAAGCAAGCAGAGGATTTTGAGGCGGATATCGCCATGACACGGTAATAGAAAACTAGGTCCTTTTAAGCAGCACTAGGGAGGGGATAGAAACTCGAGACTTCAAACTAATGTCCTTCTTCCTCTGAGCAAGATTCCTTGTCGAGTCTATCTACTAGAGACATTAAGGGTGCTCACCCGGTTGGGAAAATTTAATACTTGAAGCAGCGCATCAAGGTTTGCGTACACTCTACCCTCCTCGGACACCACTGTTGGTGAAAGATGGTGATGAAATACCAGATAAATATGTATGCAAGGATTTTCACTATGGAACCATAGATGATCCAGTTATGAACATACCGGTTTAATATGAAGATCTTGACATCTTCATCAGCTTGTAGGAAAGAGGAACTCCGGAAACTTCAATCAGCCCTTGGCTCATGGGGTTGCTTTCCATTTGAGTATTTTACTCAACTCTTATTCTCCATAACATGATACTTTTTGCATCCAAGATTTGTGTATTGCTAAAAAGCATCGTTAGTTTAGTCATTCTAAGGGAAGGTATGAAGTTTCAGGCAATAAACAATAGAATTGAAGAATCCCTCACAGATGAAGTGCGCAAAGTTTCAAGACAATTTTTTGACCTTTCAATGGAAGAGAAGCAAAAATATGGCAAGAGTATCATATGAAATTGAACTTGAAGAATATAGAAATTACATGGTTCTTTCTGAAAATCAATCTGTTGATTGGACTGACAGACTGTATCTCCAGGTTCATCCAGAAGACGAGCCACAGCTCAAGAATTGGCCTGAAAATCCAGAGTCATTTAGGTATTTTTGTCTTATACCTTTTGGAAATAACAGCAACTTAATGTTCAAAGCACCAAGCAGATTAAAACTGATAGCAGAGGAACTCCTCAAGTCAATAGCAAGGTCTTTGAACTTACCGGATGATCGATTTCTGACACGATATGGAGACAGGCCAATAATGTATGCAAGATTTAATTTACATCATACTTGGGTTCAAACCACAAGCTGATTGTTGAAATTTGATTTAGTTACTGCAGTAACTTTTAGCCAAATAAGTTCTTTAGATTTAAGATGAATTTGAATTTTGAATTTTGAATTTTAAATTAGTTTGCTTTAGTTGTTGAGATAGTTTAGGTAGTTTGAATTTTGAATTATGCAGATTTTATGTTGTAAGTTGGCTATTTAAAGCCCTCCTATGCTTAAGAAAATATTGAAAGACATTTTAATCATTGAAAGCCATTTCAATCCAAAGAGAGTCATTTTAACCCCTTTTTTGGTGCCCCATCTTTTAAAAAAAACCAACACTGATAGCTGATTCTTTACCAAAGAAGCTAAAGGACCTCAAATTCTCAAAGATGATAAATGGTCTGGCGCGGCTATTGTCCCATATGGTATCCTCATAAATATTTGAGTTCAAGTTCAGGTATATTAATCTTCCAACCAGAATGGCCTTCACTGTAGCCTAAATCTTGAATTTTTATTTAGTCTTTGTCGCCTGCAGATCATGAATAATGGGACTTTCAAGAGTTCAGTGCACAGGGTGGTGACCTATGTTTGCTCGAACTCTTTAAAAATACCACCAGATGCATGTCAGATCCTCCAAAAGTAGTGCATTATTGGAGGATCTGACACGGGCGTAGCAACACTTTTGGAGAGTCCGAAAGCAATATAGGTGGTGGTAAACTAGCAAAGGAAAGAAACACTTTGGCTCTTTCCTTTTGTCGGAAGTAGACAATGAGAGTGGACCAGAGAAGCATCTTATCAATGAAGAAATACCAAGATTATACAAGAATGTTCAAAACTATGATGAACTATTCGTTTGTGAAAGGTAACAAAATAAATCATTCAAAACTATGTTGAACTATTCTTCCAAACTATTAGCAAGGAAGAACGTCAATCAAAGCAATAATGATATACCAATGATCTGTGTAGCTCGTCTGCCAGAGGGTCCCTTCCTTTCCTGCTTGTTCATATCCATCGGGTCATCAGCTGTATTCTTTTAAGTTCGCGCTGCAATACTGCAGCTTAAAGCAAAGCAAGAAAACAAGAGAACTTAGCGCCTGAAGATTATTCACCATAGACAGTGGATTTCAGGCCAACTCCTTTCTTCACCTGGCTTGACGATTATGTTAGCAGAGGTATCTTGAGTAAGGCATAATGAAGATTCATGAACGCCACCGATAGTGCTGATAATATTCCCACGAAGTCAACATGACGCATGCATTCATGGGCTAAATCCACAAATATGAAATGCACAGACAGATGATGCAACATTAAGGAGGCAAAAAAGATAGGTATCTCAAAAATCACTAATCAATTTAATCAAATCGAGTTCTTATAACGTCAGTATAAAAACTCGAAAACAGGGCAACATGCAATCGCATCAAAATTTGATTTAAAAATGTTTAAGGCAAAACGTTGCATACTAGTGGATCATGGATGAAAAAAGCAGAGTCATCGATTACATTTCCTTAGTAGAAAGCCTTAAACCCCTCTCAAATCTCTCAGATCATTCCCTTGCCTACATCCACAATATTTCATTATATAGGTGCCAAAGTCTTCACCTCTGCCCTGTGTCACAAACACAGGCAGCAGACGGTAAGGTCAGATAAACTACCCGTTCTTTTGTGCATCTTGAAACATAAACACTGCTATTAACAAAAAATCAGTCCAAAATATAGCTCACTTCATACAGTTTGAGCAAATAAATCCCTTGAAATTGGGATAACAGTGGTGTGTGGGCCAACTTACATGCACCTCAACTATTCCACGAAGCACCTGCTACATCACACCAGCACAAGTACCAGGTTAATGGGCCACCGTGGCTTAGCATATGGTAAGAAATCACCGAACATTTTTTGCCTCTAGTGGAGGTTTGAACCCTTATCTCCTATTGTTTTCATCCCACTTTAATGACAGCTAGACCACACCAAGGTGCAACTTTTCTTTTAAACTAGGCAGTGAGGTTGCTAATCAGGTAAAATTGTAACATATGGAGAAGGATCTTAAAATCTAAAAAATCAACAAAAGTGAAGCATTCCGATCCCTCGCTAAATCATCGGTACATAATCACAATTTCTTCATCACCAAATGTCCTCTTGGCAAGATAGAGCATCATAAAAATTTAAATATACACAGCAATTCACAGATTACTTCTAAGCACAAAGAAATTCAATCCAACATAAAATAAACAAACAATAAAATACATAACTGCTCAGACAATGATTTAATTTAATTTTAGAACTCCCGTTCTCCAACTCCTCTCCTTCTCCAAAAAATCCGCCAAGACAAGGTATTCCATTTTTCCCCTTGTTCTTTTATATGATTTAAGAAAAGGAAAAACAAAACTGAGCATGCATTTTGGAGTGACGGTGTTCTAGTTTTTTCTTCTTCTTCTTTTTTTGATCAAGTAAAGTATTTTTCATTCACAAACATGGTCAAACTGGCCGTATACAATAGATATACCAAAAGATAGAGAATTTACAAAAATATATGATTCTCTACAAACTCCACCCAATCATTTATACAACAAGGGACTTTTTGTGTACACCAAAAGAAAATAAGGGACCGGAAACAACTCCTCAACTGAGAGAAACTTGACTCTAACCCTTCAAAAGCTCTCATATTTCTCTCTCCACACCGTCCACATTAACGCTGGTGTAACCACGTTCCAAGCCCTCCATCTTCTTCTCCTTCTCCCACTCTTCCCGCTGAACATCAAATTTTTCACAGTTTTTGGCATTACCCATGGAGTACCAAACCACCTAAACATATCCCCCATAGTCTCATTGTAAACCCGCAATGTAGAACGAGATGATCCACGTCCTAGCCCGCCTCTTTACACATGTAGCACCAACTAACACAAACAACCTTCCACTTTCTAAGATTTTTCGCTGTCAAAATCACCCCTCTAGCGGCTAGCCAAGTGAAAAACATACCTTCCATGGCACCTTCGGGATTCATATTGCATTACAAGGAAAGACATGCTCCTCCCAAATCAAAAATTTCACATAAAAGGACTTCACCGAGAACATTCCATTATTCCCCAGGCCCCACCACCAAATGTCAGGGTTGTTAACCGGATTGAATAGCTTATGAAGTAAGGCTAACAATCTTTGAAACTCGGTCACTTCCCAATCATGAAACTCCCTTCTAAATCTCAAATCCCAAAAAATCTCTCCACCTTGTATCCCTTTAATATGTTGAATTGTCAAGTCTCTTTGGCAAGAAATTCTGTACAATCTCTGAAATTCATAATTCTGTACGATCTTTGAAATTCATCTTTCAATAATATGTCCCCACACTAGCTATGTCCCCAAAAATCAACTCTCCTTCCATCTCCGACCTTGAATGGGATATTTTCCCAAAACGATCTCAACCACACCCAAAAGGCAAATTGACATCTCTAGTTCTCCAACCCCCTTCCATACTCCCGTACTTATCAGCTATCACTCCCCTCCACAAAGCTTGTACCTCTACCCCAAACCTCCATAGCCATTTGGCCAGTAAAGCTTTATTAAAGGTCTTTAATTCCAAGACCTCCCCATTTTTAGGGGATGTGATAGACTACCATCGCACTAAATGAAATTTCCCAGCCCCGTCAGTTGCATCCCATAAGAAATCTCTCTGAATCTTTTTCAACTTTTCAGTGACTAAAGTTGGAGCTAGAAACAGAAACATGAAGTAAGTGGGGATGCTCGATAATGTGCTCTTAATAAGCACCTTCTTTCCGCCTTTGGACAAGCATATGTTCTGCCATCATGTAAATCTTTTTTCTGCCGTCTGAAGAACCGGATTCCACACCAAAAGATCCTTATTCGACACACATAACGAAACTCCAAGATAGGTAGTCAAAAGAGCCCCAACTCTACAATTCAAAACTTGAGCGAGTGATCCAATATCATTCACCTCCCCCGCAGCGATTATCTCACACTTACTCAAGTAATTTTAAGACTTGACACGGTTTGGAACCAAATAAGAACTTGGCCTAAATAATCCAACTGTATCGCAACTGCATCACAAAAGACCAAGGTGTCATCTGCGAACAAGAAGTAAGTCACTGATACCGACCCTACACCCCCAAATGCAGCATCAAAACCCTTCAAGTAACCTCGTATGACAGCTCTGTCCATCATTCTACTCAATGCTTCCATAGCTAGACAAACAACATCAGTGATAAGGGGTTCCCTTGTCTCAAACCCCTTGAGCTCCCAAAAAAACCTCAAGGGTTTCCATTTACCAACACAAAAAATCTCGGATGCAAAAATAAATCTACTTCCTCTACTTCTCCCCAAATCCCATTTGAAGCATAATGAAATCTAGGAAATTCCAATTCACATGATCTTAGGCATTTTCAAGATCAAGTATGCATAACACACCAGGCACTCCTAGCTTTCTCCTCGAATCCACCACTTCATTTGCCACCAATGCTGCAACTAAATTTGTCTACTCTCCACAAAAGCATTCTGTGAAGAAGAAAATGTCTTGTCTAGCACCTTCTTATGGAAAGCACCTTAGAGATGATCTTATAGATGCTTCCCACTAGACTAATAGGTCTAAAGTCCTTCATACTCGTAGTCCCTCTCGTTTAGGGATGATGATAATGAATGAGGCATTCATACTTTTTTAGAATTCCGTCTTTGAAACTCAGCAATAGAATCCATCACATCACTTTTGACCGCATTCCAGCAAAGCTGAAAAAAAGCCAAAGAGAAACCATCGGGGCCCGGAGCTTTGTCACCTGCACAATAATGCACCGCCATTTTCACCTCCTCCTCCTTCTCAAATTGCCTCTCCAGCCACGCTGTCTCCTCCCCTCCGATATAATTAAACCCTAGGACCCCCAACTTCAGCCTTCACTCCGCTTCCACTTTAAACAAACATTCATAGAAATCCACAGTTGCCCCTTCCACCTCCTCCTTCCCCATATGACTCACCCCGTTGACCTTCATCGACTCTATGTAGTTCCTTCTCCTATTTGCAACTGCAACCTTTATGAAAGAATTTTGAATTAGAGTTCCCCTCTTTCAACAATAAGTAACGCCCTTGATTTTTGTCTCCAACCAACCTCTTGGGCCAAGGCCAAACCGGCTAGCTCTCTTTCCAATACTTCTTTCCTCTTCTTCTCTCTCTTTCTAACTCCCTCCCCGCTACCCTCTCCAAATCCCCCATTTCGATTATAATCTCCCTCATTTTCACCCCTACCCTCCCAAACACCTCCTTATTCCACACCCTTATGTCTTCTTCAAGCAATTTCAATTTCTTGGCAAGCCTATAAGAAGGCCTCCCCTCCACCATATAGCTACCCCACCCGCTGGCCACTCTATCCCCAAAATCTGCCACACTTAGCCATATATTCTCGAATCTAAAAGGAGATCGCATCCACCTTCCTCTACTATAATCCAACAGGATAGGTGAATGGTCTGATAACAGCCGCAGAAGAAGAACCTGGATCACATTGGGCGCCAACTCCTCCCAAGAAGTAGACACTAGAAATATGTCTAGTCTCGATCTAGAAGAAAAGTCCTCTAATCTGGACCAAGTGTAATAGGCATCTGTTAAAGGCAAATCAATTAGAAAATGGTTATTAATACCCTGCAACCAAGTCTCTCCTCCAGGAATCTTATAGTATTAAAATCTCCCCCAACACCCAAGGTATGTCCCACTTCCTCAAACCAGCACCTAACTCCTCCCAAAAGAACTCCTTTGACCCCTCCCCTGTAGGTCCATATGTACCCCCGAAACCTCACTCCAAACTATCACTAGTTTTTCTAAAATGCACTGCTAACATGAACTCTGCTTTGTTAACCTACAAACCTCTAACTTTCTGTCATCCCAAAGAATGAGTATTCCCCTGCACTCCCCCAGGCCGGAATGTAGTCATATTTCACCCACCTCCCCCCCCCCCCCCCCCCACACACACACTCCTAATGATACTATCTTTCACACTCTCCATTTTTTTTTCTTGAACACATATCACATCTGCCCTTCATCCCATAAAACCCGCTTTGATAGTGGCCTTTTTGTTGGGGTCATTCATCCTCCTCGTGTTCCAACTAATAATTTTACAATCCATCATAACACGTTTCTTAACACCTTCCCCCTTTTCCCCTCTCTTACTTAATTTTCCCCACCCACTTCCTTATTTCTCCTTTTGTACACCACCAACTCTCCTCCCTTCTTTTGTGCCTCAATAGAGAGCCTTTCATTCTCCACCACTTCTACTTCCACTCACTTCCTTATTTCTCCTTTTGTACACCACCAACTCTCCTCCCTTCTTTTGTGCCTCAATAGAGAGCCTTTCATTCTCCACCACTTCTACTTCCCTTATACATGCATCCCCTCTAGCCTCATGATCTATGCTACTCAACAAATCAATCACCTTCTCCTCTATTCCTTCAATAAACACCCCTAGAAACTTTCCGAAATTAAGAAATTTCTCTTCTGCCCACTTCGAAAGATGTCTCTCCTTCCGTAATAGCCAAAGGTTGGGATTCAATTGATAAAGAGGAAACCCCACTTTTGCCCAAAGTTGTGTTCAAAACTTGAGGAAGATCAGCCGGAACAATAGCATTAGGGTGACTATCACCTGAAACAAACCCCCTATTCTTCTCTTGGACCTGAGCATCCCCCCTTTCCATACAGTTTCTGGCTGCCTCAGCACTATAAGCCCCCAAAACCACGCAGTTTGAGAGAGATGGTGGCTGATTTTGATCGGGAGCACCAAAGAAGGGCTTCCAATCTGGAACATAGGCCAGTTCCAAGTCACATGCAATAGATGAAACATTTTCTAGAACTATTCACTATTATATACAACTAGACCAAATATCTAGTTCCATGTCAACTTGACCCAAAATGTTTCATAGCTAATGTACACATAATAAATTTACTAAAGCCAAGATGAGAGTATCCATTAAGTAATGACATCTAGTAGAACAAAACTACCATGTGCTGCTAATATGTTACAAATCTCTAGCCCGATGTGTTTTGGAGTAGAAATAAAATGGCAAGTAAAAGAATGCAGTATCCTTTACTTTCCATTCTAGTTCCCTCCATTATTTTAAACTTCTATAACAGTAGGACTAGGTCTTTATGAAAGGAAATATAAAAAATAGGCCTCAAAGATTTGTCGAGTTAATTCCATAGACAGTCATGAAAAGCCCATTTTCTCTCCAGATATATGAGTGCAAGTTAATAAGGAATGATAAAAAATCATCAAAATTCATTAATGAAGGTTTCTAAAACTCAAATTTCACACATTGATATGGAACCCTTCAAACATCTCAGACGTTGCAAAGACAGCTCAGCCAAATATTAGTGGAACTGGAATTTCCCAAATTGCAAGTATGACAATTGAATGAGCTATAAATTAATAGTGGTAACTCTCCTAAAAAAATTCCCAAATTGCAAGTATGAGTGTTATGTGTTAATGATTTCCATGTGAAAAAGGAAATATGTATATATTTCAATCAATCATGAATGCATGCAGAGAAAATAAAAGAGCAAAGGAGGGGGTTGGATACTTAGAATCTCAACAAATTTCCTATATCAGTCCGTATAAATAAATGTGAGATTACCACAGGTCATAGGGATAGAGCAAATTGTTTGTTCTGATGCAGCAGCAGGTGGAGGAGCAGCCATCTGAAGGCCGCCAATGCGCGGTTTGCTTCCGCACTCGCCCCTTCATCCTCCACCTTCTCCCCTACAGAGGCCTCTACCACCATCTTTGCACCACCTGCGTACTGGACTACCACCCCGGTTCCTTCTGTCCCATCTGCTTCGATGTCTTCCTCCATAGCCATCCTCTCCCTCACCTCCGTCTTTAATGCTCAAAATGCCCCTCTATCTCACACCTCTCTTGCATCCCTGATGCTGCTTCCTCCTCCCCTAGATACTTGTGCCCTCCTTGTTCTAACCCTAATTTCAAATTCTTCTGTGTTACACCCAATCATGCTAATAACGCCATTGAAATCAACCTCCATTTGGCTAAACAGTTGGTTGCCGCTGCTACCATTGCTTTTGACCTTATCCATAATACCGCCGTTATGGTCAGGATTAACGCTGAAAATAGGATCAAGGAAGCTATGTCAGCTAAGGCCGAAGCTGCCCAAATTCTGGATAGGCTAAAGAGGTAGAGGTTGGCCGAAGAAGTATTGAAGAGAGGTGATTAGACAAGACATACCGAGGACAAGACCTTAGATAGGAGGCTATGGAGAACATAGATTAGGGTATAAGGCTAGTAGGTAGTTGAGTGTTGTGTCTCTTAACCTTCCATACTAGTAGTTGTAGCATTACTCTTGTAGTTTTTTGTTCTTCGATTTCTATTACTATCTGTTATTTCTTGTACTTCGATAATAGTATTATTTTGTTGTAGATATTGTCCCTTTTTTTCAGAATGTTTTGTCATGTTATCTTCAGTATTATGTCGTGGCTTCTACACTTCTGGTATTCCTTTTCCCAGACTGCTTTGTTATGTTTTTTCTTGAGCCAAGGGTCTACCGGGAACAGGAGGTAGGGGTAAGGTTTGCATACACACTACCCTCCCCAGACCCCGCTTGTGGAATAACACAGAGTATGTTGTTGTTGTTGTTGTTGTTGTTGTTGTTGTTGTTGTTGTTGTTGTTGTTATTGTAGTGTTAAGAGAAGTGCTAAGACAGAATCTGTGAACATGAATTTCTATGTGCTATGCGAACACATAACTCTCATCTTGAAACATAAATACATGAGATACAGAATAGCTTATCCAGCTACAAACAGATAAATGTTAACTGAATTTTCTATCCCAGACCCCACCTGTGGAATTATACCGAGTATATTGTTGTAGTTGTTGTTGTTATTGTAGTGTTAAGTGTTAATGTGAGAAGTGGTAAGTTCCAAATTCATATACCATATTTGAAGAATGCATGTTTATTGTATTTGATATGTATAAATTAGTTGTTGTAGTTGTATTGTCACAGCCATCAGCCAAGTGATGCAATTCACTAGGATGTGAAAATTCTCAAAACTCGACTATGACAAAGTATAAAAATGCTTTTCGTGGAGTAGTGCTTGGACCATCTAGGGCGCACCTCAATAAATCCACGAGCAGACTGCTATAGCCTACAAGATTAGGCGTTGGATGAACCTACCCACCAAGGTTGAAACAAATCGGCGCACATCAATTGTTGTAGCTGGATTAAAACTTGAGATCTCAAATTGTTACTCATATGTCTCAACCACTTGACTGCGCAGCATAATGCGTAAAAGCAATTCTTTTCCACGAGCAAATAGGAAGTCTCAATTCCTTTTTTATGGGAACAGGGGATTTAGACCTTGTATGAAATGAGATGAACAGCATCAAGTTCTCTTTAGCTGACAAAACAAAGATTGACATATCAACTCAGGAACTATAATAAGATGCCTAAAGATAAGTCTTGGTAGAGGCACTATAACAAGTATCATAAGGTTGCCGCCAAGGCGCCAACAACTTGAACTATGTACATTATGACGAAATGATAGACAACTATTTCATCTAACCACCTTCTGATCTTGTTATTAAGATACCAACAGTGAAGCGACAAAACATCATGCAGCAACTACCAGAAGCATGCTATCTCAATTGCTTGCAGCCAATATGAATCTAGAAATCCTTTAGTTTTTGCATCATTTTTTTCAGGGGAACCCCTGGTTCAAGAGTGGATCAGTTTTTCCACTCAGCTCCTTTTTTATCAAGAAGAGAAAAAGGCAGAGTGGGAAAAAAGCATCTGTTAGCTACATATGAGATGCTTGCTGCAAAGAGTACCTTCGAACATAAATAGTTTAGGAACAAATTGACAAACTTGGTCGAGAAAGATGTCACATGGGGAATACACAGAATGATCGAAACTGTGAGTGTTAAATTTTAATGTTAGAAGTGGTAAGTTCCAAATTTAGATACCATATTTGAAGAATGCATGTATATTGTATTTGACACATATAAATCAGTTGTTGCAATTGTATGCATCAAATTCTTTTATGATAGTGGTGTCTGAGTAAGCTTGCATGCAGCTCGGCTATTCCAAGGCTTAGGAAGACCGCAGACGGGGAGAAATAACCTAGTCCACTGGATTTGAACCTAAACCTCATTTGTATGGATCAAATTATGAAGATATTGATACATTTTCTCTTCTCTTTGTTCCCCAAAAGACTAAACCATTTTACAAGCAAAAACAAGGAGCAAAATCTGAACTCCTTTTCCTTTTCCCTCAATGAGCTTGGACATTATAACAATGGTTTATCATTGTTATCTGTGCTCGTAGTCGTAGTGCTACGCTTGTAGTGTCTTATTCTTGAAGTTTTGATGATGTTGGTGGTCTTGGGTAGATCGATTGTAGTATTATTTTGTGGTAGTCTTGTTTCTGTTACTATCTGTTGTTCTGTTACTACCTATTGTTTCTTGTTCTTTTTTATGTCTTTGTCTTGAGCCGCGGATCGAAAACAACCTCTCTACCTCACCACTGAGGTAGTGGTACGGACTGCGTACACTCTACCCTCCCCAGACCCCACTTTGTGGGAATATATTGGGTATGTTGTTGTTGTTGTTATCATTGTTAACTATTTAGTCCAACATGTTCTCTTGCTTTCATAGGGATGTTGAATTACCAAATAGTGCTTCAAACTAGCTTGTATACTAAAGTTGACTAGTATGTGCAGAAAATAATGCCAAGTATCGTACATCAAGTGTTCATGACAAACAGTAACACTCTTCAAGAAATCCATGTTCACAGATTCTGCCTTAGCAATGTAACTCTTTTCAGAAGAAAAAGGCGAACATATTACTCAATTTCAAACATAAATACATGAGTTACAGAATAGCTTATCCAGAAACAAACAGATAAATATTACTACTGAATTTTCCATCCTAAACTACATTCTTCAACATCTGAAATGTAATCACATCAAAAGTCACTCTCCTACCACAAATGTTCCTAAAATATCAGAAGGGAAGCTGACGTTACAGGTCAAAATATATATAGTTCTTTTGATGGTCATACAACTCAACACCTAACCCCAACTCCAACGCTGAATTAAACAACAGCATAAGCAACAGGATGAGCATGTCCTTGTAGCATAGTTACATTGCTAATATTGAATTGTCACTAAAGATTGTGTTAATAATACATCCTTTGAATCCCAAAGCAAGAGGTCACCAGCAAAAATGCAGACATACCAAGATTCAGAATTCCTTCAGTTGTTGTTCTGAGATTTAACGGCATCCAAGTTGTTGTTCTGAGATTTAACGGCATCCGATGAAGGGGCTGGCAGTGCATAGCCATTCTTGGGCAACTTGGTCAAGATACGCCTCTGTCCTGCTTCCTCCGCTTTCCCAAACAATTGCCTCCTCAACACTTCATGTAAATGCCCAAATAACTCCTTCTTCAAAGCCTCAAAAGCCAAGTCAAGCCTTTCCAACTCCTCCATAGCATTTTTATTGTACATAAACAGCCCATAGTACAAATCAAAGCTATCACTAGCAGTATTCTCCACCAAATTCAACAAAGTCTCATACCCTTTAGTATTAATAGGAGTTGTCTCCAAATCCAACTTCTCCAACACCCTCCCCATTGTATGTGTAATAAACTGTGAACCTGCAGCATACCTATCATGCTCAGCACATGTCATTGGCACCATCCTACACCCTTCTTTGTCAAATATATCAAGAAACTTATCAACCCTTGCTGTTCTTGCTTTTCCTTCACCGATACGAACTTTATCAAACACAAAGGCCAAATCTTTCCAACTATCCTTACCACTTTCAGGTCCAAACATGGGATGAGTACAAAGAATATCAAAATGGGCAGGCAAAACTTGAAGAAAAATATTCTTTGGAAATTCTTTTACTGATAAAACATCAACAAACAATGTGTTCCTCTTTAGCCTTTGAATTGGTAGTGACCTAAGAACAGGTTCAGTTGAAATTATTGAAGTACAAAGGACAATAACATCAGGGTGTTGCTCACATAGGTCATGTGGATCTTGGAAAAAAGAAACCCCTAATGAATTTGCAATATGGGAATAATCTGTTCTTGAATGAGCAAACACAACATGACCTTGACGAACAAATGCTTTTGCAAGAAACTGACCAAAGTTACCAAAACCCACTATAGCAATTTTGAGTCTACCTGATTGAGCATATTGATTTGACACCAATGCTTCATAATCATATGGTTGTGCAGCATCAATGGCTTTGATACTGAGGCGGCGGTGGCTGACTTTTTGTGTTGGACAAGAGAAAGAGAAGTGGTGGCGGCGGCTAGTGGGGTGGGGGTGGGTGAGATGAGACCAGCGGTTTGAATGGGAGGTGGGGGTTGGCTTGGATTGAAGTGGGGTGAATGACAACATGGTATTTGGTATATACGATGTTGTCTACACACAAAGAATCTTGATTTTTGTTCTTTGATTCTTGATTCTTTGAGGGAAGGGGGAATGGGGCAAAAATTGGATTCTTGATTTTTGATCTTTGATTCTTGATTCTAGCAAGGTTTTTGAGGGAATGGGAGAAAGGGGAAAAGGGGTGAGGGATTTATATGGGGGGAGGAAAATGGGGGAAGGTGAAGAAGGAATGGACAAGTGGAGGACTTTTTCCGCGAAGCAGAGAGAGAGAGGGGATTGAAATTTGAAAGGTTGAAAACTTGGAAAAAATCGAAAATGGGTGTGGTGGACTGCTTTTTTTGTTGAATTGGGAGGAGGTTGGTGGTTCAAGAATCTAAGGGGTGGTTTTGTGCGAGGCATAAGGTATAATAGACTCGACATAAAATACAGGATTAGTTTATTATGTGTTTAGTTGGAGGTATTAGTTAATGTCACAATTATTTATTCTACCATTTATATCATCATAGTGATGGGATAAGTTATTCTATATATATGGTGGGATAATTAATCTTCAAGAATCTAAGGGATTGTTTGGTGTGAGGCATAAGGTATAATAGACTCGACATAAAATACAGGATTAGTTTATTATGTGTTTAGTTGGAGGTATTAGTTAATGTCACAATTATTTATTCTACCATTTATATCATCATAGTGATGGGATAAGTTATTCTATATATATGGTGGGATAATTAATCTTCAAGAATCTAAGGGATTGTTTGGTGTGAGGCATAAGGTATAATAGACTCGACATAAAATACAGGATTAGTTTATTATGTGTTTAGTTGGAGGTATTAGTTAATGTCACAATTATTTATTCTACCATTTATATCATCATAGTGATGGGATAAGTTATTCTATATATATGGTGGGATAATTAATCTTCAAGAATCTAAGGGATTGTTTGTGCGAGGCATAAGGTATAATAGACTCGACATAAAATACAGGATTAGTTTATTATGTGTTTAGTTGGAGGTATTAGTTAATGTCACAATTATTTATTCTACCATTTATATCATCATAGTGATGGGATAAGTTATTCTATATATATGGTGGGATAATTAATCTTCAAGAATCTAAGGGATTGTTTGGTGTGAGGCATAAGGTATAATAGACTCGACATAAAATACAGGATTATTTTATTCTGTATTTGGTGGGAGGTATTAATTAGTGTCGGATTATATATTCCATCATTTATATCATCATAGTAATGGGATAAGTTATTTCATATATATGGTGGGATAATTAATCTTCAAGAATCTAAGGGGTTGTTTGGTGTGAGGTATAAGGTATAATAGTCCTGAGATAAGATACAGGATTATTTTATTCTGTGTTTGATTGGAGGTATTAGTTAGTCTCGAGATTATTTATCCTATAATTTATATCATCATAGTGATGAGATAAGTTATTCTATATATATGATGGAATAATTAAATTCGAGATAATTTGCTCCCAATCAAACGACACCTAAAGACTTCTTTTTGGCTAGATAAATACACACACCTTAAATTTGTCTATAAATTTTAGAGGTAATATATAAACGTGTTTTTAATGTAGGTTCAGTTAGTATTTATGTTCTTTAATTTTGGGTGTGCATAACTAGGCATATAAATTTTAGGCATAATATATAAACGTATTTTTTAACTTGGGCTTAGCTCGTATCTATGTCCTTTAATTTTAGATATGCATAAGTAGGCACTTAAACTTGTATAAAGTTGAATAAGTAGATGCCCGTGTGTGGTGTCTCACGTAAATTGTCACAAACATGTGTGTTTACTTTTTCAACTTTATGCAAGTTTAATTATTTACATATGCATATCCAAAATTGAAAAATATAAATATCAATTGAGACCAAATTATATGGCACATTTATATATTATGACTGAATTTTAAGTTCAATTCAACTGGAGGCATCTAAAGGTAGCAACACCTTTCCCTACAGTTTTATTAAGAATCATACTCCCTCCATTTCTAAATATTTCTCATCTTTAATATAGATTGTCGATAATATTTATTATTTTAAAAAATTAAAATATAATTATTTGTTTATTTTTACCTTTATTCTTGATCATAAATATGAAAAATTATTAATATAAATTGATAGAATTAAAATTTAAATTTTATGAATTCTGAATTTTAAAATAATACGTAATTCAAATTCTAGTTCTCTTGAACTGTGGTTAATATGTCGATGTGTTAGATCTAGGACTTAGGTTTGGTGAAAAAACAAAGTGTACAACTTCTATACTGATGTCAAGTTCTATAATTAAAATACTGTATTATTTTGGGACCTGTTTGTTCATATATATATATTCATAAAATTGAAAAACTATGTTAAATAATATTGTTCAAATTTTGATGAATAAAATTATCAGGTATTTATATTGAATGAAAATAATAGATATTCGTGAAATTAATTAAAGTGAATACAAGTTGGTTTGAATACCAAAATTTAAAAAAAAAAATACAAAATTTAAAGTTTGAAAAACATATTTTAAATTTTTTTCAAGTTTTCACTCGTAATATTTCAATTGTAAGAATGTTCGAACATTAACTTTAATTTTTAAAATATTTTTTAACTTCTTATTCAAAATATAATTGATTATTCTTATCTTTCTAAGTGTCATTTTTATGTGTTCTTATATTCTGTTTTTGAAATTAACTCTTGTTTAGCTGGGTGCACTAAAGTTTTTGTTATATGTAAAGTTCGAAAAAGGGTTAGAACACAAAAGTCTATAGTACCAGCCTTACCTTATATTTCTGCAAGAGGCTATTTTCATGACTTGATGGCAGAAAGTTTACCATTATATATGGATCATCATATACTATATATTCTGACTATTTTAAGTTGAACGGTTAATGGATGATTATTTAGGTTAAATCTTCATTTGTGTTGTTTTGTTTTGTTAATGCACAAGTTTTTACGAGCAATTTAGTAAAACTACACAACAAAAGTTATGGTGGAATGGTAAGTACTGTTTATTTCTTAATCAAAAGTTTTGGTTCAAACCCTAGATATGAATTATCTTTATTAGAGAGTGTTTTATCCTCCAATATAAACTTGTACAAATGCGAATTTAATTAGTCTTCAATATAAATCGAACACATATAAAAAAAACTAACCTACGTTTTAGAAAACCAGAGTTTCCTTTTGATTTGAAAAAAAGTCTTTTTATTCCATTATAATTCATTTGATGATTGGTTCTTAAAGCTAAATTACTCTTTTCATTGCATATTTGTATTATGTATGAGTTCCCTAATGGAGGATGGATCAAGCAGAATTAACGACTTCTACACTAATAAACTTCTTGAGATGAAATGTATGTAACACCTTAGGTGGTTATCGCATCGAAATAATAGAGAAAATTGAAAAGCTTTATAAAGCATAGCTCAAATTCACATAATATACTTACTTTGTAGATCAATGTAGCGTTACCCAAAAAATAAATCTGCGAGAACCTAACTTAAAGCAAATAATGCGTGTCACAAGAAAATACACCATAATAAATATAAATAACAAAAAAAATAAGACAATACACGTTTGCAAAATCGCAATCTACCAAACTCTCAAAATAATTTTTTTCTTAAAAAAAGAGAAACAAAAGGAAGTGTAATGAAAGGGTCCTCACCAACTTTCTTCAACGGTCAAAAAGTCTCCAAATTCTTCTTAAAATTTTATATTTAATTAAAGTGAGCAGGTATTAAAATTTTGTGAGATTCTATAAGACGAGTCCAATTTGAATTAAGGTTCTTGGAGGTTATTTAACAATAAATTTTAGCTCACACCTGTAAAAGGAGACACTACATATTCATTTGAAGAAATATCTCGATATCCCATAAACTCGTCAAATTAAAGTTATCACCCGACATTCCTAGCTAGCATCAATTATATCGCCGCCCGACATTTCTAGTGGAGGTCTATATCATTCTACATTCGAGAAATAAGCTACTAACGGCTCTTAAATCACAGGAAAATTCCAAGAGAAGAATTGAGAGATAAATAAAATTGTACCTAATAAATATTCATCAATAAAATCTATGTTTCATCATATTTTTATTTGTGATTGCAATTTATTTATCATCCCTTTAAAATTTATTATAAACAAATGTATCATATAAATTGAGACGAAAAAAAAGTATATTTAGCTTTAAAAATTCAAATGATATTGATTTCAATTATATCTTAGAAGTCAAACCATATACATATGAGAAATGTTTTTTTCAGAGAGAAAATGAGAATAGGAAAACAATTTAATAATTCTTTTCACATAAGATTGGTGAGATGTAACAAGAAAATTACTAAATAAAATGCATTATAAGATCTTTATAAGGTTAGTTTTATTCAATTATGCATTATGAGATCTTTATAAGGTTATTTTTTATTTAATTTGTAACTGGTCATAAAATATTATTTCCTAAAACACCTTCGACACGTAAGAAGTATTAAATTAGTCCATATAAAATATACTCCTGCCTTATATTTTCGGCATGTTCTTTTTTATTAAAAAAAAAACAAGAAGTTGCACATATGTAATCTCTAGTTAGAGTAATTTCTAATCTTTCAAAACTTATTTATCAAGTTATTTAAGAAAAAGCATTTTGACTAAAGATCTTCTATTATAATTTGTGGTTCTAATTTTCTTATAGTTTGGTTGACAAAGTCTTTGAAAATGCAAGTCAAAAAAAAATTGAAAAATTAAAAGTGTTTATTTTAGAGAACTGAAGTATTTGATCATAAAGTTCTTAGGAAATAAATATTGAAAAGAGTCAAAAATGTTCTTAACATATTAAAAATAACTCAAAAATGTCATTCTTTCACCTATTGGATCAATTTATCCATCCTTTCACCTATTGGAATAAAACATGTCTTTAACGTATTAAAAATAACTCAAAAATTGCTCCTATTTCACCTATTGAATTAAATTTTCTTCTAACATTATTTTCAAATTTAAAATTATTCCTCAATTAACGATACAATTATATGATACTTCTTAAAATTTAACTAACTATCATATAATTATGTAGTTATTGGAGGGACAATATTAAGCTGAAAATAACATTAAAAAAAAGTTTGATTCAATAAGTGAAATGATATTTTTAAGTCATTTTTAATACGTTAAAGATATTCTTTTATCCTAATAGGTGGAAGGAGCAACAAATTGGTATAATAGGTTAAAGAAAAATATTTGTGAGTCATTTTTAATGCACTAAAAATATTTCTAACTCTTTTTCGAAAAAGCTAACTTGTACTTTAGATGACAAAATATATTATTTTCGCATGTTTGTTTTTGATGGTGCAATTTCACATGTTTGTGGCCTACAGCCTACTAGATAAGGTATCAAGAAAAATAATTATATGGAATGTACTACTTGACATTTCCTTTTCGTAATGACAAGGAGGGTAAAAGAGAAAGTTGAGTTGTCATATAATTGTGTCATTAATGTAGGAATAAAATAATTTTAAGTGTGAAAGTAATGTTAGGGATAAAATTGATAGTATAAATAAAAGGAGGGTTTTTTGAGTCATTTTTAATACGTTAAGGGTATATTTTTTTATCTCAATAGGTGGAAGGAGGCAAAATTTGATCCAATAGATGAAAGGACATTTTTGAGTCATTTCTAATACGTTAAGGGTATTTCTGACGCTTTTTCAAAGAAAAAAAACATCAGTGTTTTTGTTAGTAGTAGAAGCTACTTTTCAAAAGCTACTTTAGCCAAGCAGACATTGCTGCTTTGTTATTGGAAAATGTGTTTTTTAAACTGATTAATTAAACACAAATTACTATTGATCCAAAAAAATATGCATAATAAGTCGTTTTTAAAAGATTAGCCAAATAAACTACTATTTTATCACCATCATAGAGAATTGTATTCTTTACCTTTATATCATTTATAGAAATAAATTGAGCATATAAGTGTGTATAAAAGAAAGAAGATATTTTTTCTTTTTCCTTTTTTTTTTTCCCTTTAAATAATCAGCAAAATTGCATTGTTATTTCCAATTTAAGTTTGATAGTACAATTATAAACTTTGGCTTACATTCCAAGTTCAAAGTATTTGAGAATCAAGTTGCAAATAGTTTATATTTTAGGTTAATTAGTTCTAGTTTGCTTCTAAATCTTCCATGACTTATTCATAAACTTCATTATAAAATGTTAATTTTTCATTTTAAGTATTGACTTCTCTCCTCCTCCTTGACTTTAGTTACTTCATTCAAGTTTTTTTTTTTTAATATATAAAATCTAGAGATTCTACACTAATCATATTATTTATCCAACTCACACATGGGGCATAATAAAGACTATATTATTTGTTCTTTAATTTTATATGATATTTTGGTGTACTAGGCTTAAGGGAATTACACTGATCTATCTTGAATTTGGTGGTTAAATTTTATTGCAATAACAATATTTTAGGGGAGATCTTGTAAAAAAATAACTTGACACCAAGATGATAAAAAATTTAACACCTCTCATTAGTTAACGCTACCCCTTTATTCCGTTGGTCATTCAAACCCGGTCGACCCTCAAAGTTGAAGGTGTAGATGATAAAAACTCATTCATTATATATAAATGTTGTGTTAGTTATACGAACTATTTTTTTACAGGGGTTCAATAAAATAGTGGGGACACAAATAGTTTATGTGTTAGAATAGTTGACAGCATCAGGAAAGCAACTAGAGAGGTGTCAGGGGTCGAGAGAGGGTAACCTAATTAGTGGACATAAAAAGAATTGGTGGTGGAATGAAGAAGACTAAGAGAAAGTTGCTTATATGGTGTTAGTGGAAAGCCTGTAGACAAGAGAAGGAATAGGGAGAGGTATAAGACGTTCACGAAGAAGGAAAATAATTTTCACAAGTAGTATTTTATATTGATCGTATTTTCTCCACCGTGATAACACACCTCTTCTTTATCTCCACCTCCATAGCCCCAATCCCGACCACTCTACATCCATAGTACGTATTTGTCTAGATTATAAATAAATATTTTTTATTCGAACACAAAAAAATAAGTAAAAAATATTTCCCATCCTACCAAACACATCCTTAGCGAACCCTCAAGAACTCAACACCTTTGCCAAAACTTTTGAGAAACATTATTTTTATAAACTTTATTAATTACAATCTTGTTGTTGTTAGCTTGTTAGTGCACGTGTTAGTGTTTACTTAATTACATGTAAATCTATCTTTAGTGGGTTGATCAAGTTTTTGACTTTATTTAAAGTATGAAATGAAAAAACAGATTATGTAATCATCAAAAATACAAAGTTGAAAAAAGAGATTAAGTAGTTTGAAAAGTCAAGATTGGTTGGAGATGGATATTAAATTTCATAAGACAAATGTAGGTATGATATCATAATCAGTTGGGGGATAAATTGACACGTTTTTAATTTTATGAAAAGACCTTTTTTTTCCTTTTAGTTTCTCATCCGGTATCAGGTATGTGGATTGAAGTCCGATTAATTCAAATTTACGTATTATAAGGCTTATTTTTTAAACCAATAAAATATTAGAGAGGAACCATGAATTATGATTTCATGTATAGTGTATAGTGAATTTTCTTCTACTTTAGGGTACTGTGATGCAAACTGGATCTCTGATTCAGATGAGACGAAATCCACTAGTGGCTATGTGTTCACCTTAGGTGAAGGAGCAATATCGTGAAAATTAGCTGAGCAAGCGATTATGATTCCTCATATTTATGATTTCTTAAGAGGCGTATAGAAGGAAAAATAGACAATTAATATGAGACGGAAGAGTATAAATAAAAAGATTGAAATACTAAATCAATATTTCATATGCTAAATTAGTCAATGTTTATAATTACTCTTGAGGGTAAAATGAGAAAAAAATACTCAATTATGTCTTGGTTTCTAAAATAGCAAGTATTATGGATCATCTACTTTTAGTAAGGATGACAAATATTTAGAAACAGAGCGAATACGAGTCAATGGAACCCCAATTTAGTCAATTGGTTCATTTAAACGTCATTGAAGTTCGCTTAAGCTTGAATCTGATAACTCGAGTTTTTAAAATTAGAATTTGTTTCTAATCCCTCTGTTTCTAAATACTTGTCATCCTCACTAAAAATAGATATTTTATAATATTTTTTATTTTACAAAATCAAGATATAATTAGTTGTTTATTTTCACCTTTACCTTTAGTCATAAATATGGAGAGATAATTAATATAGTGCAAAAGAGAGAAATATTAAATAGAGGGAAAAAATAAAAAAAAAAGTAATTTGATCAAATTATCTTTTAGTTAATATTTTTTCTTAAAAGACGTACAAATTTAAAATATGATAAATATTTAAGAACGGAGGAAGTAATAGGTATTCTTGGAATAGATTGGATACAAAAATATTACAAATAAGGGGTGGACTGAGTAGACTGCCACTATTTGATAAGTTGATTTCTATTTCTATTGTTTTTTTTTCAGAAAAAAAAGATATTTTTTTTCAATTGATCAAAATAAATTAACAATGGATAAGATGGTTGTATTAAATATGAACCAGAATCATATCATATATCAGAATCTGAACTTTGTTTGGATGGACAATATATAGTGCCCCTCCGTCTCAATTCATGTGGCATTTTTCGAATTTCAGGATTCAAACAAGACTGTAATTTTTTCATATATCTTTTAAATATTTTAAAATTTTGAATTATCAATTATTGTAACTTATAGTAGTTTTTATGTAGTTTTCAAATAATTAAATTTTGTTTCAAAATGTTTTAGAATTTCATTGATTGGATCGAAGTACGAAGTGGTTGGTTGGAGTTCGAGATCAATCCAAGACTAAGCCCGAGTAACTAGCTGCTGCTGCAGGATTGGACTACTCCCAATTCACAGTCAAAATTAAATTATTTGACTCTCGAAATTCAACCTGTGCCACATAAATTGAAACAGCGAAAAGGGGGTAATACCTTTTTTCTTTGTTAATAATAAGAAGTTTTACTAAGTTTTACTCCTTACTTTACTTTACAAGCTATTAGAAGCCTAAGGCCATGAAGGGATTTTGGGCCTTTGAGAAGTTAGGTTATTAGAAGCCTCGAGCCTTGAATGGATTTTGGAACAAGTTTTTGCACGGATTGTTCTATTTCGAGGTGTTCTTTAATTTTTGTCTTTGTTGCTTATTTGATGAAAGTTAGTGTGCCAAGGTATTTATAACTATGGCCTAATTTCAAAAGGCAAAGTTTAGAGCATAAGTTTTGCGGTATCTAATTCACAAGGCAAAGGTTTTGTAGAGAATTTAAGGCATAACTTTGTGGATTTTGAAATTGGACGTATACCTCTATCGGCAAAAGTTTTGTAGAAACTAAGTTATGCCTTATAAGACATAACTTGTGTGTTATGAACTTCTTAAGGTATAATGTTCTGAAACTGAACTTATGTCCCCGTCAATATAAATTCTATAGGAACTAAGTCATACCTTGTTAAAATTAACTTGTTGGTTATGAACTAAACAAATTCCATACAAATAAAGCAACATAACTTCTTTTGCCTTGTAAAGCGTAGCTTGTGTTATATTATGATACGATTATAAATTTTGCCTTAGCAATTCTTTTTCTATGTCAGAATATTTTCGATCAATTTTTTACTACTTAAAATGCTAAATGACAAAAATTAAAGACCAGCATAGGGGCATCCATTGCCTCTTGTGTTGCTTGTAGATAATGGAGAAAGAAAAAAACATATGCACATAAAGCTCAATAAGTCTTCAAAAATTTAACACCCAAAAAGGGGAAAGACAAGAAAGTATTTGTGAAAAAAAAAAAAAACTGATACAATTACTCTAGGAAAGAACATTTGATGTTTCTTCTGAACTCTGCAAAAACATTTCCACCCTTACGATCATCATCATCAAAGCACATTCTTGTGAATATCTCCTTCCACAACCTAACACCATATGCTAATCCCCACATTCTAGCTTACTAAAAACACGAAAAATGCTTGAAAGGAAGTTTTTTTGAATGTGAAATAAGGGAAGAGAGAAAGAGGAACGACAGATTCGCGATACAGTCATGTAACATAGGAGGGTTGCATTTGTTTTTAAAGCAACTTGAAGAGGAGGCCACCGTGGGTGGCGAAGAAGGGAGCAAAGACGAGGGACTCGACTGCCATCAGCTTGATAAGAATGTTCAATGATGGTCCTGATGTGTCCTTGAGAGGGTCACCTACAGTGTCTCCAATTACGGCAGCTTTGTGTGCATCAGATCCCTTGGGGCCAAGAGTTCTTGCATGTTCTGAAGCTCCAGCCTATCATTCATAGACCAACACATATTATTAGCGTTGAAACGTAATTCCTAATGAAAGGTCCAAAAGAAATATTTTACCTCAATGTACTTCTTAGCGTTGTCCCAGGCACCACCAGTGTTAGATGCAGAAATGGCAATCTACGAGACCAAAGTTTATCCAGGATTAGAGATTTAGACCGACAATTTGAAGTTGATGTAAAAACAAATTCACAATTTCGATGTATGCTTACCTGTACACCGGAGACAAGAGATCCTGCAAGCACACCAGAAAGTGTTTCGACACCAAACAAGATCCCAACAATCAATGGAGTGAGCATGACAAGAGCACCAGGTGGGATCATCTCCTTGATTGATGCATCTGTGGAGATCTTGACACAGGTGGCATAGTCAGGCTTGGCAGTTCCTTCCATGAGACCAGGGATGGTGTTGAATTGCCTGCGCACTTCCTCAACCATCTTAAGAGCAGCTTTTCCAACACTCTTCATTGTCATGGCGGAGAACCAATAAGGAAGCATTGCACCGACTAGCAAACCAATAAATACTTTAGGTGTCAAGACATCTACAGTGGAAATTGCTGCCCGGCTGACAAACGCCCCAAAGAGGGCCAGAGACACGAGCGCAGCAGAACCAATAGCAAATCCCTGTCATCATTATAGGTACAAAAGAAGTTTGTCATCACAAGGTAATATATTGACTTCCAACTAAACCTCTCAATGCTTAGGGTAGTATCGTAGAAGAGAAATTTAATTTACCTTTCCAATAGCTGCAGTGGTGTTTCCTGCAGCATCGAGTGCATCAGTTCTCTCTCTGATTCTGTGGCTCATTCCAGCCATCTCGGCAATGCCTCCGGCATTATCACTAATGGGACCATATGCATCAATTGCCAAACCAGTGGCTATAGTGCTCAGCATTCCAAGGGCAGCAACTGCAATGCCGTACATTGCAGCAAAGCTGAAGCTAACAAATATACTGATTGCGATGGCAAAAATGGGAATGATAACTGATTTGTAACCCAAGGCAAGACCAAAAATGACATTGGTGGCAGCACCAGTGCGGCATGAATCAGCAACATCTTGCACAGGGCTGGGGAAAGGAGAAAAATAAAACAAAACTTAAATTTCTGATATACAAAATCCAAAGAAGCGAAGGAAATGACTACAAAAAACAGGTGCCCACCTGTAAGCATTGCTGGTATAGTACTCAGTGACGAACCCAATAATAAGTCCAGCCCACAAACCAACTCCGACACACAAGAACAATTGCCTGCAAGTTTAAATCAGATTTGGGAACCTGTGAGCCTCAGTATTAGATATTTTAAAGACAGGGAAAGGAAGGTCGTCAAAAGTGCAGCTTTTTCATCCATTCAAGTGAAAAAAGCTTTTGTCCAATCTTCTGTAACGGATTTACTTGTATCTTCAACTTCACTTCATGCTTACACAACTTCCATTCTTCCAAAAGCAAATTCCAAATAATGTGAACCAATATATGAAAAATGCAAGAGTGTCACAATACCAAGTTATAAAAGTAATAGCCAGATTTTAGACTTACCAGCTTTTTACTTCTTTCTGAACTCCGAAATTGAATATTGTGAAGCTCGACGGAAGAGCAACCCAACTAACAATAGCAATCCCAATAGTCATGAGAGCAGTTGAGATAATGAGTTGCTTCTTCAATGCTGGCTCAATTTCCTTAACAGCCTTGACTTCAAAGAAATCAGTTGCAAATAAGGTGGTAAGCAAGCAGACAAGGATGCCGACAGAGCTGATGAGAAGGGGATATAGCATAGCAGTAAGCTCATGATTGACACCGAAGGAAGAGATTGAAGCAACAACAAGAGCTGCACAGGATGACTCTGCATAAGATCCAAACAGATCTGATCCCATACCAGCAATATCTCCGACATTGTCTCCAACATTGTCAGCAATCACCTGAGAGACTATTTACACTTCAGAACTAACAAGAAAAGAAGTTTCTTAACAAGGCTAACTAGAAAACAAGTTTTAAGTAGATCTTCACGTTCTAATAGATAAATAACGATACCGCTGGGTTTCTAGGATCATCTTCAGGGATGTTCCTCTCAACCTTGCCCACAAGATCAGCTCCAACATCTGCTGCTTTGGTATAAATCCCTCCACCAACTCTACCAAAGAGGGCCATTGAAGATCCACCAAGACCATAACCAGTTATAGCCTCAAAAAGACCTTCCCAGTCATCACCGTAGTACATCTTAAATAGAAGGATGGTTATGAATAAAACCAAAAGACCGTTTGCAGCAAGAAGGAAACCCATCACAGCACCAGATCTGAATGCAACAATAAAAGCCTTGCCTACACCTTTTCTAGCCTCCAAGGTAGTTCTGGCATTTGCATATGTGGCAATTTTCATTCCAAGGAACCCGGACACCACTGAGGTAACAGCACCAAGCAGGAAGGAAACGGTGCTGAAGACAGCAGTTGCGAGAGCTGGCTTGCAAGTTTTGGTTCTGTCATATGTACAAGGCTGGTTCTTTGTGCTGAATCCCTCAACAGAGCCGAGGAAAACGAAGATCAAAATTGCAAAAGCAACCATGAAAACACCAACATACTGGTACATCGTAAAGAGAAACGAGGTTGCTCCTGTGGTATAAATAGATTCAACAGTCAAGATCACGAAGAATACATTGCAGAAAGTTAATAGTCAGGTAAGAGTTCCTCGTCTATGCTAACTGACCAGGAAGAAATAACTAACCAAGAAGTAGCTAGCTTTGCAATTTCCCATCAAATATAGTCCAAATAAATGGTCAGGAAAACAAATTAGAAAAGTTAAAAGCAAATGGAACTTAAAACAAAATCTTGCGATTGAAACAAGTAACTGTTCCAACTTTTTACACACTACATTAGTTTTATCACATTCTTTATTTGTCATCCATTTAAAGTAGACTGCATTCCTTTTGTCATCCAGTTTATCCTTTTTCTGTTTCCGCGTTAGTGAAGGAAGCAATGGCTTATCCACCGAAATGAGTCGGCAAACGAAAAATGCAGTCTCAATGGCAGAGTGTAAACTGTTCATATCTCCCTGATTTGATACATTAAAACCCCTCTAGTTTCTTTTCTTAATTGATTCAATATTCTTAAAAAAGGCCATCTAGGATGTTCAACATCATTACAAAATTAACCCTTCATCAATCAGGACACATTTTGATCTCTCTGAACACAATATTTACCTTTTCCTATGAAGTTATCAGACAATGTTCAGATCTCATACTTAAATCCATAAGATAATCAAAAAAACATTAATTCTTCGAATCCTAATCTATAATTAGCAAAAAGACTTTAAATAAGTTTCTCAAATCAGTTTGACACTCTGTGTTGCTCGAACTCTTCAAAAATATCAACGGGTGCATGTCATATCTTTCGAAAATGCACTACTTTTGAAAAATCTGACACAGGAGCAGCATTACTTTTGGAAAGCCCGAGCAACATAGAGACACTAAGATAGACTTCTATATTATAGAGCCTGACACCTATGTTGCTCGGACTCTTCAAAGAGAATGCCGCACTCGAGTCGGATCCTACAAAAGTAATGCATTTTTTATGGATCTGACACGGGTACGGCATCATTTTTGGAGTCCAAGCAAAATAGCTTGACACTAAGGTGGCCTTCTATATCATACATCCTTGACACGTGATAGTGATGATAGCTAATTACCAAACCTACACGGCATCTTAGATCTATACTATTATATATATGAAAAGGTAGCTTGAATTAGTAAACTACTTTGCAATTGATTATTCCCCTTTACAATCACAATAATTAAAGGCCAAAATTAAAGTCCAAGTCTACAACGAAAAACGTGTCACAAAAGCAAGAAAGAATTAGTACATATTTTAATAATGATAACAACAAACAATGAATATAGAAGCTAGATCTTCATATATCAGCAAAGAAAAAACAACTCATTTCAGTGGCGGATCTAGCAGGGGTCGGCAAAAAATTACATTGTATATATGAGATATTTTTATTATTTTTAGTGTATATGTATATATATATATATAGATTTTAAATCCCCTGAACACAACACTACAGGTTGGCTCAATGTTTTAAGGTATTCAAAGAGGTTCCAATCTCAAACATTACATTTTTATTTTTCCAACTCCACGAATCCGCCACCGACTAAATTTAACACTATATTTTTATTCTCGAACCTCCTTAGTCTTAGATCCGGCACCGACTAATTTAACACTATATTTTTAATTTTCGAACCTCCTCAGTAAAAATCCTAGATCCGCCACCGACTAATTTACAACACAAATCAGCATATTCCATCAGAAATTACCACAGCAAACAAAAAAAAACAGATTATGAAATTAACAAAATCATACAGAAATTTTTACTTCAAATAACCTGCAATAGCACACAAAAACCGTGCTCAGATTTACCCATACGAGTTAGAAACTTTTTTTCGAGTCAAATTTAAATAAGAGCCTTAGATATATACACACAAACAAAAGAAAAAAAAATGTACAGTAAGAGGAAAACACCGGTGTGGTAGTAATTTTGTTTACCTTCAGAAATGGCGTTTTGAATTTCAGCGCATTTTGAAACAACGTTATGGTCATTGATGCCTTCTTCTTCTTCAATAAGAGTTTCAGCAAATCCATTCTTATCGTCACCGGAATGATGAGGCTTGTCAACACTGACATGAACTTTGGATACGAGATACCACTGGAAGAGTGAGAAAGCGATTCCGACGACGCCACATAACGGAATCAAAATCTCCATTCCGAGATCTGTTAATATTGTCGCTCCCATTTTTTCGCCGACAAAAAATAAAAACTCCGACCGGCGGCAGAATACCGGAGCTCCGGCCAATTGAAAAAAATGGAAGAAAATGGAAATAGAGAAAGAGAAAAATGAGAGATTTGTGAGTGAGGAAGTGATGAAGATAGATATGTTTGTATATTTATAGTGTAAAACTGAACCAGTCAGGTATATAGGATAAATAGATTTTTATTTTTTATTTCTGTTAGATTGTAAAAATCAAAACTATGGATTTTATATTTTTTTTGGTTATATATTGATTATTGACTACTTGCTAAGAAAATTAGGTGGGGAAACTTTGAGTTTTTTTCTAGGATATAAATAGTTTTTTTTTTGGTTTCTGTTAGATTGTAAAAATCAAAACTATGGATTTTTTACTACTTCTTTTTTGGTTATATATGGACTACTTGCTAATTTATTGTATAAAAAAAATTAGGTGGGGAAACTTTGAGTTTGTTTTTAGGTGTAGGGTTGGGGTTGGGGTTTGGACGGTTCGGATTGGATATGAGAATTTTGATTTGGATTTTTTATTTTTGGATTGAAAAAATTATAGTTCTAATTTAATTTAAATTTGGATTGGATTAGATTTTTTAAGTTTGGTTTTGGATTAATTGGTTTGAATTTTTTATTTTGATTTTTGAGCATTTAAGGTAGGTCATAGCAGTTTGGATTGAATATGAAATTTTGATTTGATTTTTTTTTTTTTCAGATTGAAAAATTATAATTTAAATCTAATCTAAATAAGTTCGAATTGGATTGATTTTTGATTAATGGATTTGGATTTTTTGTTTTGACTTTTGAGCTTTTAAGGTAAGTCATAATAATTAACCATCTCAATTCACTTAATAATTTACTCCTTAAAAGGTATATCATTTTATAAATAACAAGGATTGAGGTTATCCTCCCGCCACAATTTCATATTGAACTTTAGTACTATAGTGAGGAGAATCGTAAAGTACTAACCTATTGTAAATTGAATTTATTAACATTTGGCACATATGATATGGATAGGGTTGATATAAGACAAAATTTTGAATATTCGGATATCCAAAAATTCATAGTACTAAATTTGATGTCTAATTCAAAATTCATAAATCTTAAAAATAAAATTCAAAGTTCAATCCATAATCAAAAATTGAAATCACATATCCATAAAAATTGAATTTCGTGTTGGCCCAAATTATACCCGCCTCTAGTTTTTTCAACTTTTTGAGTTTTTTTTTTAAAATGTTAATTGTTTTTAAAATTTTAAACTCAATTACTCGAGTATTTTGAAAAAGAAACACTCCTTTTGAATCTTGAAAAATCTAAAACCACATTCAAATTCATAATGCATTAAAGGGGTAAAGAGTTTTCGATTTATAACTATGGTAGAATTTGAGATCTCTGAATAAAAATAAAAGAGTACAATTTTTTTTTCTTCGGAAACTCAAAAGTTGAGTTTGCCAAATTAGTTTTTGGTAGAAAATGAGTGAGAAGATTATAAGGTGAAGAATCGAACTCTCACCAATTAACTGAGCTATTATAAGATTCGACAGACAGACGCCACATAAGCTTGAGTTTTGTCGAGAAAAAAAATCAATTAACACTAGAAAAATTAATTTGTTAGATATTAATAATTAATCTCAAGTCTTACCTACTTAATTGACAGTTGAGAATATGGTTAATATATATAGAACTAGAGAGAGTTGAGGAACTACTTGGTAGAATAGAACTATAGAGGATTATTTTATTATGAAAAATTATATCCAATTATCTTTTTACATGAAAAAAAGAAGTTTAAGAATGGTAAATAAGTGAACAATTTATTAGTTTTATTAATTATGTGCATATTTTTTCTCCAAAAACTTTGGATTTAGATTTTATTCTCAACTAAAGCTAATTTTTTTTATAATGACCTATTTATGAAAAAAGAAAAAAAAAGACCTTATTTTGATTTGCTACTCTTTTTTTTTCCTTTTTTTTTGTTGAGTTTTTAAGGTGTTTTTATTAGGTCACTTTTAGTTAAGTCTTGTGCATAAAAAGTCAAAAAGAAAAGGAGAGGTCGAAAAGAACATATTATTCTCTTGATTTATCTTATATGACATTATTATTTAAATTTTTTAAAGAAAATCTTAACTTCAATTTTCTTGGATATTTTTTAGATATTTTAAATTATAATATAATATGTAACATTTTTATTGTACTTCCAAAATGTGTAGATTTAATACTTTTTTTAAAAAAAAAAACTTCAAGGAATCATTGTCTCAATTCACTTTGTTAGTTAGTTCCTTCTTTCCATTTTATGTGAAGATATTATTATTGAGAGGGTCGAACAAATTTATCTTTTATCACAATTTTCTCAAACTCTTTAAAATACTTGAAAGTACTAACTATTTTACATTATGAGTCGAGTATCTTCTTTAGGGCTATGGTCAAGGTACCTCTTCTTATATTTCATTTATAGGGTTATATTAGGTGTGTTATTGTTATAACTTAATTACGTTAGATTATACGTAATATAAGAAAAATTTGTTAATTAATATAATAATAGTGAGAGTACAGTCAGACCTTTCTATAGTAATTATCTTCTAGATAAAGATTTACTCATTATTTATTTATACCAAATTTGTACAATTTACTATGATTAAGTAATTCAACGAATTAAAAATACATATTAATCAATCATTGTTAAGTAATAGATCTGTATATTCAAATACATAAGATACATGTATTAACTTGATGTAAACATTCGATGCGATAAGTTTTTACTCATCTAGTATGTAGCAACATTGTTATAAAGAAAAAATTAATTTATTTTTTAATTTTTTAAATAAAAAGGAATAAAAACATTAAAGGTAACCAAAAAAAAAGGTAAGAGAATTTATTGTTAGAGTGAATAAGACGCTAGGGGATAACTGATGAGGCATCCACGTCAGAGATGAGAAAGATAAGAGAAAGAGATTAGCTTCAACAGAATATTATTGTAAAAAAGGGATGTAAGTCATTAATTATTATTACACATACATAAATACTATAAAATAAAAAGTCTTAACTACCCTCTCAAAATATCTTGCATAAAATGGATAAAATCTTACCTATTTTATGGACAAATAGATGTTAAAATATGTATTATGAATATCAAATAATTAAAATGGTTTGTTTTAACAACAACAACAACAATAACATCAGACTAGACTAGGATAGACAAGATTAAGAATAAAGATATCTGAAAAAAGATAGAAGTGGCTTCCGGAGTCCGGACAAGATGAGAAAAGCGAGATTAAGATGGTTTGGACATATGCAGAGAAGGAGTGTAGATGCCTCAGTAAAGAGGTGAGGGCAGTCGACAATGATAGGCGTCAAGAGGGGTAAAGGCAGGCCGAAGAATTATTGGGGGAAAGTGGTTAGACAGGATATGATGCATTTTGATTTTACCGAGGACATACATGACTTTAGATCTGAGAGTTTGGATATCGCGAATTAGGGTAGAAGGTTAGATGGTAATTAAGCATTCTCTCACTTCCCTACTTGATAGACTTGGTGGTCATACTTGGACCTAGCACTATTCTTATAGTTTTCTTGATTTTTAATTTTGGCTTTTATTGTTCTTTCTCATGCTTGTTGTGTAATACTCTCTATTTCTTAATTTATTATTGTACTGCTCTCATATCTATATCGCTATATCAATACAATATTTATAAAAAATTATATGACAATCAGTAATTGTGATAACCAATGGTGATGATTGTGGATATCAACTGAGGTTGGTATTGGCTTATGATGATGGTCGTATGTAGTAACAAGTTGTGATTAATGGTGGTTCTTGATGATGGTAGTTTGTGGTGTTTGCTTATAATTGTGGAGGATGATAGTTATAGTAATGGTGATGGTAAATAGTAATATATAGTGGTGGTAATTGATTGTGATAATTATCGATAGTAATTAAGAATTGTAATAATGATTAGTATGATGATAATTGTAAATAATATCTACTGATGGTAGCTGACGATGGTGATTGTAGTTGAGGATGACAATTTGGTAGTGGATGGTATTAATTGATGATGGTGAGCGACAATAAATTAAGTGTAAAAGTGTATAGAATAGTGATGAATTATTATCGTTATAGATTGAAATATGAAAAATACAGACAAACTTAATAATTAAAATTTAAATAATTAAAAAAATAAAACCTTCATTGGATGCAATCAAATAAGGCCTAAAGAAATATTTATTTATTTTAAAAAGTTTGATTACTGACACAGTAAAGCAATTCCTACTTTAATTAGTTTCCGATATTCCTAGTATTAGTTATGTAAAGAAATAAATAAAGAAAAAGAAATACTTCTTTCCATTTACCAGAATTTGAACCTTTTTCTATATACTGCTTTCTCTTGATTCCTTTTCCCTTTTATTATTCTCTTCTCCCCTTGTTTTTTTCCTTTTTAAAGGATGTATGAATTCAAATTAGGGGTGGGCATAAAAACCGAAAAATTAAAAAATCGAACCGAATCGAACTAATTCGGTTCTTTGGTTCTTCGATTTGGTGTTCATTTTCTTTTTCCAGAAATTCAGTTCTTCGATTCGGTGTTCGGTTAAGAGTCACGGTTCTTCGGTGCACCGAATAATCGAACTTTATTAATTAAGTTTTTAAATAATATTTTGATTTACATTTAAATTATATGGCCCAAAACATTTTAAAAACCCAAGATCATTTGTTTAACTGCTTACTTTCCTAGTGTTCCTACGGTGCTGCACTGCTGCTAGATAGTAGCTAGTAGCTACTTCTCGGAGAAAATGTCTTCTAATCAAGAGCATGCAATATAACTCCTGGTGTTCACCTCAATTCAATTAAATAGAAAATTACAAGGAAGCCTTCAAAGGACAATCCTTTCAATAATTTGCCTTATGTACGTGGAATGAGAGCATTTTCATGTCAATTCAAGTAAAAGAATAATCTTCTCCTGAGGATTTTGATCAGCTATATATACGACCCTGAGACATATCAAGAAAATGTTCTTTGTTGGGCGTCAGTAGCTGCTAGTAACTAATTATATTTTATTGATTATGTTTAATATAATGTGTTAAGTTATTGATTGTTGTAGAAGTTAATCAACTTATACGAGAACAACATTATAGGTATTTGTTTCATTCAAACGTTTTGATACTTTTGTCCTCATTTTGTTTCTCACTTGAATCGGAAAACCGATCTAGAAACACCGAACTAAACCGAACCGAAGTTCAAAAAAATAAACCGAACCGAATTTGTTTGGTTCAGTGTTCGGTACATATTTTTTCAAAACCGAAAATCAAAGAATCGAATCGAACTTTGACAAAATCGAACGCCCACCCCTAATTCAAATAAGGGGGGGGGGGGGGATTAAAAGAATAAAAAAATGTTATAGGAAAAGGTTCGTAGAGCTTGTTTGGATTAGTTGATTGTAAATATCTGATATATATTACATGTTGATAGTGTTTATTAAACTTAATGTATTATAAATGAGTGGTTATAATTTTGGATAAAAATGTTGAAAATGATAAAATATGTTTTGTAAAAAAATATTAATAAGTTTTTTCTTTATAAAATGACCAAAACACCTTTATTTCTCATTATAAAAAAATACTTCTATAAATTTAAAAGTAACTTTGTAAAAAAAATGATGAACGACGAATGTCAAATGGAGAGGAAGTTAGGAGCTTTGTTTTGAGAAATATATTGATTGAAATAGTAAAAAAAAAAATTGGCCAAATCAAAAATGATTATAAAGTATAATTAAAAATGATAAACTTATGACTTTTTACTAATTTTTACTTAAGAATATTTTGAGTGTTTGTCAAACACAAAAATAAATTAAAATATAATTAACCAGCTTATAAGCATACACAAACATCCTCTTATTTTCTTTAACGATCAGAGAAGGGTAATGAAAATCATTCTCTTAAAATTAGCGTTCTTAAGACCAAAGAGTTGGTTCGGAAAGGGAGGAAATCTCCGTTCCTGATTCTCCTGAAGTTGGATCCTCCGGAACCACAAGAATTCTTAGTTAAATGAGATTTCAACTCAACATCTTTTGAGTCAGTTTTTGAGAAGAGTTGCCTTTAAAAAACAAAGTATGATGAATGTTATAAAATATGTTTGGGAGGAAATTATTATCTATCGTTAATTTTTTTAGTAAGCATTCAGGGGTCACACCCTTTTTTTCTAGGAATCTGGTTTTATAGTTCATCATTAATATTATCCAAAATTTATAAAAAAAATTTATAGGAGATTAAAAAAATAATATATAAAAATTGAAAAGTAACATAGATTTTTTGTAAAGCTATTTTTTTCTATTCAATTTTTTGTAATATGGTGTTTTTAGTTTGGTCACACCCTTTAAAAAATATAGTCACTTTTAAAAAGTAAAAGATATTTTTATTAAATCACGCGTATTAAATAGTAATACCTATAACTCCTATTTAATATGATTTCTTTGTTATGTAAAGTTTCATTTATCTAAATAAGCATAAATTTTTTAAGAAACTAATATCTTCTTAATTATGTAAAAATCATTTATATTAGCAACAACAATAACAATAAAAATAACAACAACATACTCAGTATATTTGTATAGTGGGGTCTGGAGAGGGTAGAGTGTATGCAGTCGGTACCACTACTTCAGAAGCGAGGTAGAGAGGCTGTTTTCGATAGACCTCCGACTCAAAGCAAAAACAGTTTATAAATTGAAAATCATTTATATTAGATTAAATGAAAAAGTTAAAAACATTATGAATTGGAGGGAATATTATTTTTCAAAAATATTTATTTATTAATATTTCCAACTATGGTTGGTTGTGTGTTTATTTCTCAAACTGATTATTTAGTGTCTAAAGTTAAAAGATTCTTTCTTTGAATTGAGACAAAAAAGCTAACAAAATTACAACTTTGTTAGATTAAAGTCTCATCATATCATAAATCAAATCTTTCTCTAAACCAAGGTTGCTTATCCCTTTAAAATTTCTGCCTCATTTACTGTCCTCTTCTTTTCTTTTGGGGGGGGGGGGGGGGGGGGGGTCTTTGGATTGATTTTCTTTGAGTCGAGGGTTTATGAAAAATAATCTCCCTGTTTCTGAGATTGAGGTAAGATTTGCGTATATTTTATTCTTTCGAGATCCCACTTTGTAGACATGTTACGTTGTTGTTGTAAGTAGGAACTGATCCTTATTCTTTTTGGTAAATAATTCAACATTCAATCTTCAAATGCACTCGTCAACATTTTTATATCATGGGGGCCAATAGACAGATCGAGGTAGCCCCATAATTTTTAGTTTACGAGTTTTGAACTAGATTTTTTTTTTGAATATATTATAATTTTTAACATAAATAAAATGAGTTTAAGTTACTGGGTTCTGCCGAATCTGTAGTCATTACTATGGCTCCATCCCTGCTAATAGATAATATTAGATTAATTTTTTTAAAAAAGATACATAAATATCTAATTTAGCAAAAAAATAAAAATAAATCATGAATTCATGTGCATCATAATTTTTGCGGTAAAATCCGCCCCTGGTTGGTGGGAGTGAATGTTATCATTGTTTTATTGCATAATCTTAAAGTTTAACTAATTCACGTAATTAATTAAGGTTAGGCCAAAATATATAATTAGTTTGTTGTGAGGGTAACATCATTTTAATTAAACGTTATGATAGTACTGTCCTTTATGATAAAGTTTGCTTCTAGATTGTGCTAATCATAGATTCATAGTTTGGTTATCCATAATTTTCACTTCATACTCAACATAAATAAGTAAAATTTTTATATATATAATCCTTGTGCACTATAATGTGATTTAATTTATTGTATCCTGTTACTTATTATAGTTTAGTTCTATATTACGTAGCTTAGCAATTGTTTTAATATTTATATAATATAACACATTTTTAAGATACAATTTTTTTTATAATAGATGTGTCAATTTCTTAATTTTTCTGCTATACAGATACAATTTTATGATAACTGTATCAATTTTTTTCGGGTACAGTGTACACATACAATTTTTCTGATACATAGATACAATTAATTGTATCAATATATTTCAGTAGAAGGAGAAATTTTTTTTCAAATACATAAACCTGGTACCAAAGATACATGTATCTGATATCAGAAAAACTGGTATCAACTTAAGCTTTTCTTCAAATTTGGTATCACAAACTCAACTTCTGTCTCCGTCATCGGCGCCTTCTCCTTCGTATCACAATTCAACTTTCGGTGGAATCTGGTATCACTATTGTTTCGACAAAATCTAATATCCCAAACTCAACTTCTACCTCCATCATCGACTCCTCAAAATCTCAAACAACCAATTTCATCCTCTTAAAAACCCTAACATCACCATCAAAACATCACCGAAATTCGGCGATCTTTATAGTTCTCACTTCTCTGCAGCAGAGTCAAAAAAATTTAACTTTATTTGTCATTGCACAAAAAGTTTTCCTTAACTTTATTTGTCATTGCACAAAAAGTTTTCCTTAAACTAATAGGATTCAACGATCAAAATCTATATATATATATATATATATATATATATATATATATATATATATATATATATATATATATATATATTTGATGAGAGCAGAGAGAGATAACAAATTCGTCGAAAAAGGAAGAAAAGGGGTGAGACGTTTCTTTTCCTTTTAATTTAGGGTTTTTTTATTTTATAAAATACAGAACGAGTGATTTTAGCCCACAAAAGAGGACTGTATTTTAATTGGTGAATCTGCTAGGAAAAAGAAAATTCTCGTTGAGTTATGTAATTTTTTAAAATTATAATTGTGTTGAGTAGTTATACTATTTATGTTCACCTAGTTAAGTAATTTTTCCTTATTTTTATTAGGTTATCAATAAGAATGTAGTATTTGTTGATTTGAAATAAATATTCAATGCGAATAAGTTTTTACTATTATATACGCACGAGAAAAAAATATTAAATGATAAGTTTTGGTTAAAAAAAGTTTTAGTAGGCAACACATAATTACCTACTAATTTTCTATTTAAGGTCATGTATTTGGTAAGCTGAAGTTGCATCATGTATTGTCTAATCACCTCTCTCTAATACTTTTTTCGGCCTACTCTACCTCTCCTAAAACCCACCAAATTAAAACTAACCTCTCCACATTGCGGCATTCATGTGTCTTCTCTTCACATTGCTCGAACCATCTTAGTTTCGTTTCCCTCATTTTAGTGATGTAGCCACATGTAGTGCAGGATGGTCAATCAAACACTCTTCGTCGAGAAATTATGTTAGGGTTTTTTCCCTGATTTTCTTACCAAATTTGAGTTTTACTTTTCTTGGATGAAAAATAAAAGTATTATCATAATTACTTTTTTTTTTTTGAATTTCATATATGGCTAACCTCTTTTTTGGAGGAAAGGTTTTGAACCTCTATAAATTGAAGATCTCTCTTATCATTCAATAACACAATAGCATCCACAATGTAGTCGTTTAAGAGTTTTGTTTAGGGAGAGATTTTTCTCTCAACAATTTTATTCTTTCTTTTATATTAGTTTTTCATATGTAGGGCGATTGGCCAAATCATATAATAATATTATATTTTTAGTAAAGTTTTATGTGTCGTCTGATTTATCGCCTTTAAGGTTTGCAATTAATAGCTTCCGCATGACACCCTCTCGATTTTGATCCCAATAAATTATACTATGTAAATAGAAAACTACTCGAAATATATAGGTCAAAAATTATTATATATATATATATATTAAACTTGAACACTCTTAATAAAATTTATAACTTTACCACTGCCTCATTTTATCCTCTATCGAGATCGCTTCCACCTTGTTCGAAATTTAGTAATCTAGAAAATAAAATTATGACATGTAAATATTTTGCAAACAAGAAAAAATATATATATTAAAATGCAGCACGTGCTAATTAATCAATAGGGATATATAGTTATAGCTACTTACTATATTGCGAATAATGTGCACCAACCACTCCGATTTGAAAGTGTGTTTGGTAGGGAATAGGGATACCAATATTAGTTTCTATTAATGAATCATTATACATTTTTTAAAATTTTTCACTAAAGGTTCAATATTCGCATTGGAATTCGATTAAATTTGAATTTGTATTGAAAAATCTTACATTGAAGGATAAAACACTCTCTAACAAAGGCGACTCGACACCCATGAAAACTCAAACTCGAGACCCCTGATTAAGGATAAATGAGTATTTACCACTCTATCACAATCCTTGTTGGTGAAAATTATACATGTTGTGAATTTTGGCATTGAAGTTTCATAAATTAAAATTTTATATTGACGAAAAAAATCAAGTAGTCATTTGGTTATAAATTTTAAATATTTTTCACTTTATTTGAAATGTATGAAGTTAGAAATCGATTGATAGGGTGTATATGTATAATATTGAATATTCTCCTGATTTGAAATTGAGACCTCAAGGCTCTTAAATATTTCATTGACCATTACAAGTCACAACCTAGGTGCAATTAATTCATGTTAAAGTATGTCTATATTAGACACCTACGAATCATGTTTTTAAAGAGTTTATGTGTGTATTTACTAGCGTCCATTACATGGATAAGCTTCATATAAAATATATCTCTTCCTTTAATTGCATGCATCCGTATCAATTGAAACATGCATTAGGTTTCACGGTTTATTGAGGTTAATATATATAATTAAAGGTGATGATATATTTTAAGTGATTAACTTATTTATATAATGGGCTTTTGATAATACACGGAAAAGATTTTCCAAAGTTTTGAGACGAAAATATCCAATAGGAACACTTTATTATGTGTTCATGAGCTTAATCGAAATATGTCGTAGTTCAAATGTTTAAATAAAAATTTACTAACAAATTTAAAAAATTATATCGAAAGGTCCAATAAATTGAGATTTCCGTATTGATTCAGTGTAAACATCACGATATGTAAATAATTAATCAATGAATCCACTCCTAAACGTAATAGAAAGGCATAATTTCACATAGACCATCCAATTTAAATGTGAACATAAGACAATTAATCCACTACTTAGTTGATGGATATTCTTCTTCTGTTCCCATTTTTGTACCCATTTTATTAGGCATAATACCTATAATTAGACACTTAAATTTGTATAAAATTGAATAAGTAGACACATGAATTTTATGTGACATAATACAGGTAGGACGACACATAAAACGCATGTGTCTACTTATTCAACCTTATGAACATCAATTGAGGGGTATAAATATCAATTGGGGTTAAAATAAAAAACACATTTATATATTATGCCTTTTATTTATTTTCATTTTCTTGAAAAACTAATCGATCTTCTATCCCCAAATTGAAGGAGTAATTAATTAGTGTCAATGCTAATTAATGACTTGTTAGGTAAACGTGTCACTTAGATTAATAAAACCAAAGACCAAGTCAAATCCCATGTTTACATATGACTTTAAGTTAAAAATATATATATAATACTTTTTTTGTACATTTTTATTTGTCCATATTTAACTTGATACACCCCTTAAGAAATAATAATTAAAAAATTAATTTTACTATATTACCTCTATCAATTAGAAGGCATTTAAATATTTTCACAACATAAATGTTGAAAAATAAATAGTAGTTAACTGCAAGGTGAAATAGACAAAAAATGATAAATGAAATAAGTAAAATTGAACAATTATTTTTAGTATATTCAACAAATAATAGATGAAAAATAGTACTTTCGTTTTCTTTTGGTAACAAATACTTTTCCATATGACGCTATTATAATCAGCATACACCAAATTTAAATTCATTATGGCTATGTATGAACAAAGGTTTTGACTTTTCACATTAATCCCATCTTCTAGAGATTGTAAAGAAAAAAATTATGTAGAATACATGTGAATTTTCTTGGCTTTTTTGTGTACTTAATTCTTTTTAAAAAAATTTAAACCCCTTAGGGACTGTTTGGAAAGTCACTCTGGTAATTAGATTTTAGTGTAATTGGGTGTAATTACACAGTTTGACATATTTGGTTGGCCAGGTAATTACTTGGTCAACAGGTAATTGAGTGTAATTGGCAGGGGGTAATTACACTCTCCAATTCACATGGGGAAGCTGTGAATTGCTGGTAATTACATGATGTAATTACAAGCTGATTACTTTCTAATTTCGTCCTTTTATTTCGATTTTTATTTTTTCATTTTAATTTATTTTTTATTTCTATTATTTTAAATTCTTTTTTATTTTTATTATTATAATAATTTAAAAAAATATATTTTTTATTTTATATTATTTATATTTCATTTCCTTCTTATTTTCAAACCTTTACTTCTTGTGATTCCATGTAATTGTTCGTATTATCTATTTTATATTTATTTTATGTTTATTTTTTTCATTTAGCATAATTTAGTTAGTATTCTAATTTTTTAATTAAAGTAGAATTCATTGTTGAATAAGGTTATATACTTAGGTTTTCCTTTTTTTTGGAATCATATTTAAATACGTTATATTGAAATTTGACATAAGAGTATTATTGTAACTTTTTTGTTTTGAATTTTAAACTTATGTTATATTTCAGTTCCAATTTATTTGTTTTACTTATATTAACTTGATATTTCACATTGCAAATCATTTATTTTTAGTTAGAATTGATAGATTATCTTTTTGTCAAATGTTTTAATAATTTTATGACATTATATTTATAATATTAATCTTTTTGCTAAACATGCATTTCATGATATTCTTAAAAATCATGTACTTTAAGTTTTTATGATTAATTTAATTAAAATATACTAATTTAAAAAATATAAATCAATTATTTTTTTCTAATATTATTAGTTAAGAATATATGTTTATTAATTAATATATTTGAAAAGATAATATATATATATATTAAATATTTAATTTAATATTATTTATAAAGGCCCTTATTTGTTTAGTATTAATTTTTAGTTTTTGATAATTAACTTTTATTAAATTTTAATATAATCATGCGTTTACACTTGTAATTACAGTGTAATTACATTGTGGCAACCAAACATGTCGATATATTTACTAGGCTGATAATTATTATCCTAGTAATTATACCAATTTCAATTACCAGGTGGCTTTCCAGACAGACCCTTATTAAAAATTCTGATTTTGCTATATACATCACGAACTAAATTCTATATGATCCATCACCTTATGAACTTCTCCGAAGATTACATGTGAGGCACATGTATATATCATTCAAGTATCTATCAAAGCCTAATTGATTTTTTTTGTGTGTGTATGTATCTTTAAAATCTTAAATCAAGCGTCGTACTAATTTTATACCTGAATAACTTATTTTTTATCCATCTATCAAACGGCATATAAGTTATACATAGTTTAATACATGGATAACTTGGTTCTTATCCAACTATCAAACGACCGATCCCTAAGTGGAGTTTAAGAAAAGTAGAGTATACACAAATTTTATCCCTATCTATTTAAAGATACTTTTAACATGATGTAACATCGTCTTTTAAGGCCAAACTCATATGGTATATTTCCAAAAATTCTCACACTAACAAACGTATCATTATACGATACAACTTATATGTAATCTTTTTCCCATTTCAACTATCAACAATACAAGACTCGTTCGCGTCCGAAATACAGGAGCTAAATGTCTTCTACAAAAAAAAAATAATCTCCATTTTCAAGATTCAAACTTGAAACTTCTAATTATCTAAGGAATATCAATTATCCCACCATATCCCTAAATAGTCCATCATACTTTTTCTTTTTAAGTTTTAACATGTAAATTCTTTTATTTTAGTGGCCTCTAAATCGGTATCCAATGTAGTTGGAGCAAGAAACAAATAGAATGGGCACTATGCTTAATAAATACATTATAGTACAGACAGCAGGTTGACAACTGGAGTATTTTAGGAATCAGCATATTCTTCCCTATTCACAACTATGTATAGCATAATATTCCTATCCGTTCGGGAACCGTTCCCTAACAAGAATTTTTTTATATCGAAGATTCGAAATGGAGATCTCTGGTTTAAGGAGAAGCAACTCAATTCATTGTATTACATCCTTTGGCGATAAAACATACTCCCTCTGTTTCAATTTGTTTGGCCTATTTTGACTTGGCAGGAGTTTAAGAAAGTAAAGAAGACTTTTGAATTTTGTGGTCTTAAATAAAAGATACGTCAAATGTACCAAAATGTCATTTAATCTTGTGGTCTTAAACATGTCATGTGGAAAGTTGAATTTAAAGAGTTGCTAAAAAAGGAAAGAGATATTTTTTTTAAACGAACTAAAAAAGAAAGTAGGTCAAATAAATTGAAACGAAGAAAGTAATTAATAAAGTTAATTTAATAAAATGAACTTCTAATAAATACATTTTTAAGGAGCATATCAAGTTAGCATGAGCCAAGTAAAATAATACGGAGAAAGTATGTATTAGGTTCACTAAAAAAAACACTTTCAATAAATTAGAAAAGACCAATCTCTTTTGGGGGGAAAGGATGTCAAAGAGATAAATTGTTAATTTTGAGAGGCTGCTGACATTTGATGTATCCAACAGGAGGTGTGCAAACCTCCTAACTAGATAATAGTCTTTATTAAGTAACAATACTCTTTTCTTTATATCTGTGGGTTCGCTATCAGCTTGCATGTATCTCGATAATTTCACTGAATATTTACTCACCTACCAACACAGTCATAGTAACAAAGCCAAAAATCTCGTTAGAACCCTAATCTCCCATTATTTTCACACACTTTCACCGATCATTACTCCACAATTTCTTTCTCATGCACCCAAGAGTATAGCGCAATGGTCAATCTTGTGAATTGAAATCATGAGGTCTTAAGTTCAACACTCATTGAAGACAAAAAAAAAAGTGATTTTTTCCTATCTGTTTCTTTTTTTTAGAAAATAAAACAAGTGAAAACAGGAAAGGAGATTATAAGGTGGGGGATTCGAACTCTCGCTAATAAGGTAAAAGTTCAGGTAGCCAATCAACTGATCTACTAATATTCGTCATTTCTCCTTATCTGTCTAAGCCTTGATGAATAGAGTTTCCCGATATCTGTACTGATAAGAAATAACAGATATACCGTAAAATTAATCGAGATGCACACAAGCTGAACCAAACACTCTAAACTACTAAAAAAAATAACTATTTTTCTGCTGAAAAATGTTCACTGGTTATTCCCACTGACTTTTTGATTGAATCGATGCGAAAAAAGAAAAAATAGTAATGTTTTCATATGAAAATATTAGAAAGTTTTCCACCGTGCATTTTTCCAGTGAGCTGGTTCGGTGAAAAATGAATGGAGCAAGCATATTTTATAACACAATTTTTTTATTGTTTCACAATAGAAAAAACCTTTATTTCTAGCCGTGCTGGTTATAACAAAAAAAAGGAAAAAACTTCCTCATTTTAATTTCCAAATTTGTACAAGCATTGTAGTTGTATAAGAATATTGTATGTTATAGTGTGGTTTTGTTGTCACATTCATATGTTGTAAGGAAAGGACATTAGACTAGTTGGGTGAGTGAGTGAGTGAGAAGGTTAGGCATGTGGTCATCAATTGGCTGGTCACTAGTCATAGTAGTAGCTTGCTAAGGTCCCATATGCCCATCTGTTTCTGATCTGGATCTTTTTGTTTAACCCCCTCTCACTCTCCACACCCCTCATAACTCTTATTCCCTCCGTTTCAGTTTGTTTGACCTACTTTCATTTTTGATCCATTTAAAAAAGAATGACTCTTTTCCTTTTTAGCAACTTTTTAGTTCTGACTTTGCACATGACATATTAAGACCATAAGATTAAAGGACATTTTGGTAAATTTGATACATTTTTTAATTTAAAATCACAAGATTCAAGAGTCTTCTTTATTTTCTTAAATTTCGTGCCAAGTTAAAACATGTCAATCAATTTGAAATGGAGAGAGCATTTTTATTTGGCATAATATGTAAACGTGTCATTTAACTTGACCTCAGCTGATATCTATGTCCTTCAATTTTGAGTGTGCATAAATAGACATTTAAACTTTTATAAAGTTGAACAAGAAGACACACGCACCCTATGTGGCTTTTCAAGCGAATTGCCACGTAGGACGTGTGTGTCTACTTATTCAATTTTATACAAATTTAAGTGTCTACTTGTGCACATTCAGAGTTGGAGGGCGTACATGTCAACGAGGTCAAGTTAAAGGGCACGTTTATGTATTATGTTCGATATTCATATTTGATCCAACAAATTTAAATTTGCACCGAGAAGTATCATATTAGGATAAATTACTCCTTATTAAAGACGATTATATATTTAACATGACTCGAAATCAAAATTTTTACTGGATGAAAGAATACTTAACCGTCCACGACAACCTTTTTATTGGACATACCTCTTATAGCTACTTTATCTCTAGATCTCACTCACCTCCTTAATTTTGCTGTTGTTATATGATTGCTAGGACAAGGGGACAGGACATTCAATTATTTTTTTAGATTTGCCAATTTGGTGGATCTATATATTTTTAATTTTAATAAATTGGAGATTTGGGTTTGGTGAATGTCTTGGCGGTTGGTGTGTGGTTTAATTTGAAGGTCATTTGCACAAATGCTTTTATTTTGGGTTGGTATTTAATTTTTATCCCTTAAATTTATAGTGTTATTTATACAGATATTAGTTATATAGATATTACTTAATTATGTGTGTATTAGTTATTTCATCTTTTAATCTGTATAAGATAATATAAAAATTCCCTTATAACTTATACATATATTAGTTATGCGAATTTCTAAATTGCAAACTAAATGTCGTACTATTTTATACATGAATAACTTATTTCCAGATTATCTACCAAACATTGTTAAACTTATGTAAAAATTAATACATGAATAAATTGGCTCTTTACTAGCTATCAAACGTCCTTCAATTATTGAACTTATTGACATATTTAACAAAAAGGTGGTCTACATTTAAAATTGACAATCACTAGCGATTCGGACTTTTACAAATTTCCTATGTTTCAATTTATTTGTCTTGCTTTTTTTTTTAGCCCGTTTAAAAAAATGTTTCTTATCATTTTAGGCTATTTTTTAATTCTAACTTTTTACGTGACACGTTAAGATTAGAAAACTAAAAATCAATTTGATTCATTCTATATATCTCATATCATTGAAATGACTAGTGGGACCAACAAGAAAAATTTAACGGGTAGTAGCTTACTTTTTCTAATGTACTTTAAAAATATCGGTCAAACACAATAACATATCACATTAATACAAATAATTTTTTAAAAATTAATTAATCAAACACAAATAATTACTTTTCAAAAGTAACAAACACAACAGTATAATTTTCTAGCCCTTTGTTTTTTGGATTTCTAAGTCATTGTCAAGGTGCTCATAGAAAATCTAGGTTTATGTGGTTGAGCATTTTCTTAGATATCATTTACATTTATGTAAGTGATGACAACTTAATTAATTTTGATTCACCAATTATGTCATTTATCATGTAGGATCTAGAAGCTCAAAATTACATTTTGCCACCAAAAAGTGTGACGTAGTGATCAATAAAATAAGTGAAAAATTATAAGATTTCACATTCAAATCTCACTACTAAAAAAGTTACTATCTTTCCACTGAAAAATATAGTAGTTATTTTCATGGATATTTTGATTGAATCGGTGAGAAAAGAGAAAATAGTAATGTTTTATATGAAAAAATCAGAAAGTTTTTCACTATTTGCGTGAAAATTTGTCTCTCACCATGTATTTTCTGAGTGAACTGATTCGGTGAAAAATGAGTCGAAAAATCATGTTTTATAGCACAAATTTCCCATTGATTCGTGGTGGAAAAAATCTTTATTTCTAATAATGTCTTAGCAGTGATAATAATATTAGGTGATACTTTTCTTAATTTGTTAAAGTCTTTGTGAACAAAGTTACTCAATTTATGTGCCAGTAGAAAATCACATTTTTTTTGTAGAATTAACTAAAGTATGTGCAAACTGACACGAACATCACATTTATCAAAAATACCTTCCATTTGGACATTTTATGTCAATTAATCACCAAGGATTTGATTAATAATGCCTTGAGAACATAGAATTGGTGTTGTTGTTGTCATTCAATTAGTATTAATTTTGGAAAGACTGGTAATCTATCTTTTTTGTGATATTTCATTTCATGTACAAATAACTTGAATCATATAATATATTCAATTACCATGGGCTACCTTTTAAAACAATATTCCAAAATTTCAACTCATCTAGAAGATAAATGATGACCAACAAGTAAAAATTAGACAAATCAAAATGATCAAATAATTAAAATGACATACACCGATAATCACAAAATATATTCAAAGATGGAATTAAATTATATATATTGATAATACAAAATATATTTGAAGATGAATTAAAATTATATACACTTATAATATAATGTAATTATAGAAAATCTTAATATAAGCATTAATTAATAATAAAATAAATATTGTAATTTATTTTGCTATCACAAGTTAAATTGCACTAATAGCAAATTAAAAATATTTACATTATTAATGGTAAACATTTGATGAAGGGCACTACTTGGTCGTCTCAAGTTGTATCCAATTTTTCTAAAATATTTAACTGGTACCAGCGTAAGAACATTTCATATCACGCTTATCTTCTGGCGAACTTCAGACATGATTGTCTGAAGTTTGCACTTTCACGAGGAGAACTTCAATCATAATCGTTTGAAGTATGTACTGCTATGAGAGAACTTCAGTCACAATTGTCTGATATTTGCATAACGATATTTTTTTTAGATTCAAATGTTTGAAGTTAGGATTGTTCTATGTGAACTTCATACACAATTATCTAAAGTTTGCATTGTCACAGGGAGAACACTTCATATGAACTTCATAAACTGTTGTGGAAAAATTTGAGTTACAATTATATGAAATTTGCTCTAAGACATAAAAACTTCATATCAATTTGGACTCGATGTCTTTAAAAAGTTTAACACTATCTGAAATTTATTGCTTCAAACATAAAATTTTAGACTTCAATCACGTATGTCTAAAGTACGAGTGAGTAAATTTGTAAAATTTTGAACACTATACATTTCAATGGTGACCCCAAATAACTCTTTGACAAGTCTACTAAATAAAAAGTAAAAGTAAATGTCTGAGCAAATTTCTCAGTATCTTACCTTCTTTTTTTTTCAAACTCGATATTCAATACTCACATCGAATTTGATTAAATTTGAATTCATACTGTGTAGAGTCTATTATTGGAACAGATTTCCCAATAAGATTTTTTCTTCTTTAGCGTTTGATTAATGAGTGAAAAAATATTTTTCAAAATATGTTTTTAGCATTTGGCTAGAAGTAGAAAATATTTTTAGGGAGTAGATTGGGGTGGGTGGGCAGTGAGTATGGGATATGATAGTGGGTGGAGGTGGAGGGGTGATTTGCGGGTTAGGTGGGATGGGGTACAAAAAAAATTATTTGTTTAAAAAATATATTTTTTTAAAAAAAAATAAAAATTGGGTGGGGTGGGGAAGGGGGTGGGTTAAGGTGGGTGGGGTGGAGTACAAAATAAATTTAATTTTTTTTTAAAAAAGTTATGTTTTTTAAAAAAATATATTTTTTCTTTAAAAAAGTTATTTTTTTAAAAAAAATTAGGATGGGTGGGGTTGGGGGTTGAGGGGTTGGGACAAGGTAGGGGTGGTGGTACAAAAAAAATTAAAACTATTATAAAACAAATTAAATTTTTTATCTATAAAAAAATAATTTTTTTTTGAAAAAAAAATTAAAAAATTGGGGGGAGGGGTGGAGGTGGGGATCGGGGTGAAGAACAAAAAAAATTGGTGGTAGGTGGGGTGGAGGTTGAGGGTAGGGGGTGAGTGGTGGTGGGAGGAGGAGGGGGGGGGGGTGTTGGGGGAGAGGTGATGATAAGGAGAGAGAAAGAAAAAGAGAAAAAGAAAAGAAAAAGAAAAAAAAGAGTATTTTTTTGAAAAGAGAGTGAGATATATACTCTCTCTGCCACATCAACATAAAAAGAGCATAAAAATACACAAAAAATGAATTCAGAGAGATAATAGGACCTATATAAAGTTTATGTGTGTCTCCGAAGTTTTTGTCCATAGTTTAGGGTGGTACTTATGCATTCTCAATATAATAACTTTGTGAAAAAGAAAAAGAAAGTAAAATTTAGAGCAATTATTTAACTTGATAAAAATATTATTTTTATTACATATGAAATACACTTGATTTGATAGAGGAATGTCATAATTGAGTTCCCCAACTTTTAGGGAAAAAATGAAAAATGTCCTATTGCAATGACAACAAAGTGATAATCCAAGAAAGGGAATAATAACAAGAATAACAATATAAAAAATGTGAAAGTGACAATAAAAGAGTCTTATTTTTCAATTTAAAACACATATAATTATATATATAGAAAAGCAGTGGTCCAATCGAAACATTCCATGTTATCTTATGTTTATGCAAATGATTTTTTATTATTTTTTGTGAACATCGATTTCTCATTTTCTTAAAATAAAATCTAGAAAATCTGAAATTACATAAAATTGTAATGAAGATCATATTATTATAACTCAAAATGTTTAATAACTATTTGGAATATAATTTGGTTTCTCTAATAATATATAACAAAAACATATTCTGATTATACAACCGAGGTCTGAAAGTAATAAGTGTAAGCATACTTTCGCACACTTGTGCAAAATAGAGACTTTCTGGTAGACGTCCCGACTTATCTCTAATAATAGATACAATAACAATAACATACTAGGGTAACTTCAAAGGTGAAATTTTGAAGAGAGTCTGTGTACGCAAATTTTAGCCTTCTCTTATAAAAAAGAGAAATTATTTCTAAAAGACGCTCGACATCTCTGATAATAGATAGTTATAAGTCTTTTTTATATGGTGATATACTACTTAGGAAAAAGCAATGGTCATGAGATCTTCAGAGTGTGTCTTTTTTTATGAACAAAAAATTATACAAGATCTTTTGTGAGAGTTATGAAAAATATTTTCTTTATATCAATAGTTGAATCATGTGCAATGTTATGGAGGTTCTAATATATAAATCAAAGGAATATGGGTGCAATATCATACTATTCTTAGTATTCCTTATTAACTTAAACTAAGTTTTTTTTTTGATTCTATGTTTTGGCCTTGATACTACCTCCCCCAGCCACCACCTCCCTACCCACCACTCCCCACCCCACCCCACCCAAAAAAAGAAAAAAAAAAACAATAATAAACAATTTAATAATTAGGAACCAGATTCAAGATTGAAGATTCAATGATGCAACTTGTCAGATTTTGATTTTTTTGGTTTAATCATTTCATGTTATTTAGGAAATTTTTATTTCTCAATAGTATTTCACGATCAAGATAAATGGTTGAATGCCGTAAAACTATTTCATGAAAGTTCATTGATATATTCTCTTTATAAAATAAATCAACTTCAATTATTGAATAATCCACATCTCTTATGCTTTTATTGGAATAAGATTTTCTTTCTCTGTGAAAAATGCTCGTATCAATAATTTTGATTCTATTATCGGTAATTTCTCAATATCTTATTTTAATTATTTTGTATTCAGAATCTTGATTCAATCTGATTAATTCGTATTACCGCTGCATAGGGGTTATATAGAGGGAAAACACTTTTTATCAGAATTTCTTCATTTTAAGCGCTTGAACCTAAAATTTCTTGTTAAAAAAATTTAATGAATTTCAATTCAAAAAAAGTAAACAGTAAATTCACACCAACTATTTGAATAAATATCCCAAATTGAATGCTGTCTTTGGTTTTACTCAAACAGGTGCCCAATTACAAAATAATTGCAGATATGCCATTCAAAATCAAAATGAACCACAATCACAGTTGATGGGTGGTTATACAGTGTAGTTTTCATAAAATGTGACAAGCATTTCGACCATATTTATGACACATAGCTATAGCTTCAAAAATTACGAAACGTAGTTAAATTTTGAGTTTTGTAACGAATACACAATACACACACGCTGATACAATATTAGTTGATACAAATCTTTCACGCTTTTTTCAGATGATATAGTATGCATTGATACAACTGGTACCCATCACCTGAATATAATTCTTTTGCTAATACAACTTATACTTGTCTGACACAACTCTTCTGCCTGATATAATAATTGTAACTACGTTTTACAGTTACGCTCTAAACTATAGTTATTTATGATTTTTTTTTTCAAAAAGGAATTTATGAAGCCCACTTTCCTAAAATGAATGGGCTTTGGTAGGTTGTGTAAGCCCACTTTCCCTTCCATTTATGAACAAGAGATGTTGGCCCAATTATCAAAACAAACTTTTCCAAATAATTTACATATTATTTCAGCAAGTATATTTTAAATAATTATTGAACTTCAGTATTTAACAATAAGCAATTGCAAATAATGAACTTTTGCATTTGAATTTCAAGTGAAATATTTGAAATTTTGATTTAATTTATTGTACTTCCAAGTAAATTTCATATGAATAGACAACTTCAACTACAAATGTTATTTTATTCTAATTTCAACTCTAATATTCTCCAAACTCCTACTTAATGCGATAAGACATGTTCAAGTGATAACGATTTGATTTAAATATAATTAATTTTTAATTGTACAAAAAATAAGTATAACAATAATAATAACATGTTCAGTTAATTTTACAAGTTGCGTCTGAAAGGAGTGGTGTGTATGCAATCTTAGTCCTTATTTCGGCTCAAATAAAACATATAAAAAGACAAGTATGCAAAGCAAATACAACAACGAAAAAGTCATGCTGCAAAATATGAAAAAGAGAATAGTAGCAATGCCAAAAAAATAATAAGTGAAACAAATAAAACATCAAGCAATACTAAAATTGAAGAATAAGATATTAAGAAAATAATAATAATAAACAACAATAACATACCCAATGAAATCACACAAGTGAGGTCCGGGGAGGGTAGTATGTACGCAGATCTTATCACTACCTCGTAAAGATAGAGACGTTATTTTCAAAAGACCTTCGACTCGAGTATAGCAAATCATAGTAGGTATGAAAAAGGAAACGACGACAAAGAAAACATAACAACTAACAAGGAAACAATAACAACAACAAAACTAGTGCGATAATCAAAACACAAGAAACAATAGACGACGATAGAAATCAAAAGCAAGACACTACAAGAATAAGACTAGTGCTATGACATGCACCACCAAACCTAAAACCCGTCGAAAAACAAGACAATCACTCCACTACCTACTAACCTTCTATCCTAATACGCGACCTCTACACCTCTCTATCTAAGGTTATGTCCTCGGTAAGTTGAAGTTGCACCATGTCCTTAGTAAGCTAAAATAATAATTATTACAATACTTAAAATGGAACTAAACAACACTCGACCTACTAACTTTCTACCGTAATTCTCAATCTCTATATCTTTCTACCTAGGATCATGTCCTCAGTTAGCTACAGATAAGCCATGTCTTGTCTAATCACTTCTCCTCTATACTTCTTTGGTTTACCTCTACCTCTACCTCTACCTCTCGTAACATTCACTATAGCCAAACTCTCACTCCGTACAAAAAAAGAAGAAGTAATAACCCTAACATTTATTACACTGATTTTTTCTCATTTTTTGGTCCAAAATGTAAAACTATAACAACAACATACCCATTGTAATTCCACCAGTAGCGAGAGAAAGGATACAACACGAGGACTTTTCAGGGGGTCACCCATTCTAGTTTATTCTCACCCAATCACGCTTAACTTTAGAGTTCTAATGGGATAGGTAAAATGTAAAATTGCCTCAACAAAAAATTGTCCCTATGATTTTTTATTTTTTTTAAAAAAGGGTGAGAAAAAGAGAGTAGAAAAAGTTAAAAAAAGAGAAAAAAGATAAAAAGTTAAGAAAACTTAACAGTCGTTTCCTTAGACACGTTTCATTTTCTTTTTCATCACAAAAAAAGAAAAAGAAAAAGAAGCTCCCTTTTAAGTGCAAGAAAAACACAAAGTGGTAACACATTTTCTTTGATCGTACCGCTCTTTAATCTCAATCTTCAAGTAATTCACAACCCCAAAACCCCGTAAATTTTGTTGCCTCTTTTTTATTTTTCACCATTCATTTTAATTTTTTGTAAAAAAATTGTTAATCTATTTTTGTACATTCTTCTTTGTGACAGATTTTTTTTGTGTCATATATAAAGTTGGTTATATGGGAAAGAGAAAGAGAAGAGCTGACCTCAATAAGACTCCTCCTCCTGCAGGTATAAATGATTTTAACTGCTTCTTATGATCTTGATTTTTTCAAATTTTTTTTTGTTGGTATTTTATTTTGGCATTTGATTGTTTATATAATCCTTACATGTTGTTTATTATCAAGAAACAATTTTTATGAGGAGGGTTAATTGAGAAATGGGATGTTAGTGGTTATAATATTGTTGCAGTTTTTGACTCTGTGTTGCTCGGACTCTTCAAAAATGTCAAGACGCGTGCGTGTAGGATACTTCAAAAGTAGTGCATTTTGGAGAATACGACAACACGGATGTGGCAACATTTTTTGTTGTAATTCATTAATTGAGAAATGGGATGTTAGTGGTTGTCATCTTGTTGTAGTTTTTGACTCTATGTTGCTCGGACTTTTCGAAAATGTCGGATGGGTGTGTGTTGGATACTTCAAAAGTAGTGCATTTTAGAGAATCCAACACGGGTGCGGCAACATTTTGGTTTGGTTTTTCCTTCTTTTTTTGGGTGCTAGAAGTGTTGGGGGGGGGGGGGGATGTTGTGCACCAAAGGTTGATGGTGAATGGTTTGGTGACAAATGGAGATTGTTATTTTTGTTTTTGTTAGAAAAAATGATTGCTTTTCTTTAATTTTTGCAAATTTCATAATGGTATCGCGTGTGAAGTCTGAACAGAGGCGGAGCCAGAGTTTTGAGTCTGTGTGTTCTGAATTCTATAAAAGGCAACTTACGGAGTTTTGGATAAATTATTTATACATAAAAATGTCGACGGGTGCGTGTCGTATACTCCAAAAGTAGTGTATTTTGGAGAATTCAACACGGGTGCGACAACATTTTTGGTTGCTTTGTGTTTCTTTCTTTTGGGTGCTAGAAGTGTTGGGGGGAATGTTGTGCACCAATGTTTGATGGTGGATGGTTTGGTGACAAATGGAGATTGTTTTTCTGTTTTTGTTAGAAAAGATTATTGCTTTTCTTTTATTTTGCAAATTTTGAAATGGTATTGCGTCCGAACAGAGATGGAGAATTTTGAGTTTATGGGTTCTGAATTCCAAAAAAGGCAACTTACTGTGTTCTGAATTCCAAAAAAGGCAACTTACCATCCACCAAAGTTTGGTGGTGGATGGTATGTTGATAAATTATTTATACAATTGAAAGAATTTCTTAACACAAATAAACGGTTTTGACCCGAACACATAGCTTTGTCTCTAGGTCTGCCCCTGCTCAGGAGAATTTCTTGGTTCAGTCGTATGAATCACCTTTTTGGTTGAAGGTTGAACATTGATTATACTTCAATGTCCTGAGTTTGGTGAATGGAATGTTAATATAAGGTTCTTTTCCCAAAGTTTGAGTAGTTGGCTTTTGATGACGGTGGTGTTCCAGGCTTGAACTCATGCTCTTGATGATTATATTGGATCGGGCGTGTGAAAGTTTATGAACATCGTTGAGACATATGTAACTGTAATATTATTTTGGAAAGAAAATGTCAAAAGTTCGTTCGTAAAAGCCCAACAAGCGTCTGATAATTGGAAGTTCTTGCTTTCAATTTTATGATATGGATATTCAAAATTACTCACTGCTATGACTCATCGGATGCCTGCATCGTGTTGTATGGTCATGACCTTTCCAACTGATGTGCATATCATATTGCTGGACACCTTGATCCTTCTGGTTTCAAAATTATGTGCTCCCTCCGTCCCAATTTATGTGAAGGTGGTTGACTGGGAACATAGTTTAAGAATGAAAAGAAAACTTTTGAAACTTGTCGTCTAAAATAACTTGTAGATTTTTGTGTGACTATAAATCATCATTATGGGCAAAATAAGAAGTTTATAGTTAAATTGTTGCTAGAATGGGTCTAGCGTAAATCACTAAATTATTTTCTTCTTTATTCGTTAACATATTTAAGGTTACACGTAGCCGTATTTGCGATCCTCTTTTATTTCTGTTGAAAATCGATACTTTATACTGCTTTATGATAATAAGTATCTAGATTCATTTCTATATTTAGGTTTTCTAACAATTATGTCATAATTAGGAATCCAACAATTAGGAAAGCCTCCTTATTTCATATGCACTTATCCTCCTCATGTCCGGATCAGCTTGTGTACACCATGACTTATATATCAGAGTAGTTCGCTATAGCCTACAAGCACAGGTCGAGTAAATCTGCCTTTCAAAGCTACAGTAGATGGGCTCACGCTGTGTGTTCTATGCCTCAATCATTAGGAACTCCTATATAAGGAGCTCTTTATGTATTATTCACAACTCAGTTCAGTAAGGGATTTCACGCTTCTTTTCTCTTTTCACAATTTCTAACTGTCAATGGCTCACTTGTTAGTACCTTGTTTTCTTGAGGCTGCCATGCAATGCCCAAATGTTTGACGTGCATCATGTATATACCTTCTCCTGTACCTTCCTTGAAGAACTTCAGTTTTTTGGCAATTTGGTCTTTAGCTTGTCATGTTGCATGCATTCAAGTCTAAAGTTGCCTTCTTACTTGCTTTCTATTTGAAGATGATATTATCTAATATTAGCTTAATGGCATTACGATGGGGGTGCTACTTTTTGCAAGATCAAAGCATGACATAAAGATTATCAGGGTGTTTTTTGTTCTCTCCGTGTTGTATCCCTCCTATTCTTCGCTGGAAGCTAAGAGCAATTAATCGAATCTTGTATGACTCAACCCCCTTCCCCTGGGGACAAACAAACTCACTTTTCTTGTATGCTAAGTTTCCTGGAGAACAGACAACTAATTCCAATAACAATATGATTGCAGACCTGATGCCAGCCTCACCCGGAATGGATGCATTGTCGAAACAGGTTCTCTTGTTTCTCTATCTCATAATGGAATTCAATAACTTTCTCAGTTTTCCTTTATTGATTAATACATATCTCCTTGCACTTTGTCTCTGTTTCATTCTTTGGGATGCGTTACCCATGGAGAGAAGGTAAATGCTATCTTTATTTAACAGCTTATACCCATACATTACCGAGGTTGGATTAAAAGTTTGCTTTTCTTTTGAGGTTTTGAAGTTCCATCTTCAATAATTCTAAAGTGAAATCTTCATGCGTAAATAGATTGGGAGGTGATATAGTGTTGGAGACACTTCAAGCATGAATGAGCTTGAAGTACTCGACTATTTGAGTGGTTTGTGCTTGCCTTCTTACTAAAAGATCTCATTTTGCATTATGAGCAGAAGTTCTCTCATCAAGTCGACAGCAGTGGAATAAAGTCCTTTTTAACCATTGCGGGGGATATCATGGATGGTTCTGTGAAGGTAACACAAGGCCAACAATCATCTATTGTTCACCGTCGAAATATTGACCTTGTAAAGTCTCTGAAGCATCCGCGTCACTATGGCCGTCATTATTCTCGACGGAGGTCTGCTAGTAATGCTGAGGCATCAGCTTCCCACGGTGGTTATATGCCTTCTTATGACGAGAAGTTGTCCTTAAATATGGCAAGCAAATGCTATACGGATTCTGGACATGACACAGGTGCACCTTTATGTCCTTTACTTAAGACTTATTCTTTTAACTGAAACCTCATACAAATCGCAGTTAGTCTTGGCTCAACTCTGCCCTGGGGTTGGCCTTTTAAGGCCTATTGCTAATTGGAACTCCGGCTCCCGTAACCTCCTAAACCTTATCCATTACGTCAACTCTTCTTCAACTAGGAGAAGATAGGAGTGAATTCCCTTTTCCTTCTGAAATATTTTGTCCTCTTTTAGTTGAAACCTCATAAAAAATAAAGTAGCTTCACTTGGATCTTTGTGCCTCGGAGGCATCATGATATAAGCCAAGCGGTAATTTTGATAGAAACTCGATGTTACATCATAGCGAGAATTTCTCTTTTCCTTTTAGTATTTATCTAGCACGATTCTCATGTTTCTGTTGAATCTACTTTAAAAATTAGAGCTTGAAGCGCACGTCTCACTTGACTTTATTTGCATTCTCCGGTCAGAGAATAGGCAAAAAACAGTTCACAGAACAGAAGGTGTCCCATCCAGTTCATTGGCAACGAGGGTGATATCATCCGATGCAGGGAAACTCTTTTGTGTATTATGCCAGAAGTTTTTGAAGAAGGAACCCTACATCGTTCTTGAAAACAGTTTGCCTATAGGCGAGACATCTGTGGTGGCAGTCTTAGCTTGTGGTCATCTTTACCATGCTGATTGTTTGGAAGAGAGAACGAACCGTGAAGATAGACATGATCCGCCCTGTCCAATTTGTCTTGGCTTGGTTTCTCACGTCGACGCATCAGTAGAACAGGATTGAGTAGTAGGTCAGCTTTTGTGCCTGGATACTGATAATCTTTTCTTGGAGATTAGAGTCATCTAGAGAGATGCAATCTTGTACATGATTTTGAATGTTTCTTTTTTAATCTGCAAATATTGTATAGGAAGAAGTTGAAATGATAAAATGGTGATCATGTATGGGAGCTTTTCAAATGTTGTATGATACTGTGGTTAGTTCATGCTCTACTAGATCTATTTGATTATGCATGTAAATTACTATGTTTCTAAACTGCCCAAGGCGGCCTTGGTTCAGTGGTAAGAGCGCAACACATGATGTGTGGTTAAGACATACGTCATGAGTTCGAACTTTGTTGAGAACAAAAACTCGGTATTTAAGTGGCGAGAGATGCAGGGACAAACCTATTATTCAACTATCTCTTTTTTTCTACATTAAGCAAGGGGTTCATCTGAACACTATTTTGGCAGAAAATTACACTGTATATAATATATAAGGTTAAAATTCTTTATATATATATATATATATATATATAGTAGATGTTGAATCCTCTTGGCTTCTTCGCGTATTTTATTTCTTCATATTTTTGTACCCCTTTAATGAAAGTTCTGACTCCACCATATTGAGTCCCTACGGATATTCCTATAATGTTGGTCAAAGGGTTCATTGGTTCTTTTGAGCAAGTCTAAAGATCCACAAGTTTAAGGAATTATAATCAAGATTTCTTTCAAGGTAATTCCACTTCTTTTTTTTTTTAAAAAAATGGTACTTATGCACTAAATCTACAAAAAATTGTTTATTGCAGTTTGAAATAGAGGTAAGACTCCTTTGATCAGCAATCAATGTTGTTGTTCTGTTGAGAAGACAATTGAATGCCATTGTTATTTGTTTCACTTGAAACGGGCCTTTTTATTCATTAAGATACATATATCAAGGACTAAAATAAATCAAGCCCAATACATTAAGGACCATTTTGATAATTTTCTCAAAAAAATAAGGCACCTTTTGCCACAAAAAAAGAAGAAGAAGAGAGAGGCTAAACAAGAATAAACACATATCAATCAATAATTCAATGAGTGATATAACTTTATGATTGTACTAATTTTTGTTAAACTAACACGTTATAAATCATGAATTTCTTATAGTAAAAAACATTTGAGAAAATTGTGGTCTTTGGATATGTTGTTTTATGTGACTTGATGACTTGATTGAGATATTCTTATTTTAATATGTGAAAATGGTAATTAATCGTTCTCATATATTGCCAGAATCTTTTCTGTTGTTCTCTATATGAGGGTCGAGACGGGGATGTTTGCCCCTCCTCATTACAAAGAAGGGTGGGTTCTAGAGAGGATTGTGTCAACCAAAGCTTTGATTTTGAGGGGTGAGATTTGAGGTCAATCTCACGCCTTGTCATCAGATAACAAAGTTGATTTTGCCTCAGAATCCTCTGCAGCCCGATGAGCTAGCTAATTATGTTTCCTTCATTTTCAGATGAAAGTAAAATCTGAAATACATTGAAATCGCTAAAAAAAGTCACAAAATTAGAAGAAGGATGCAACACCCAACTCGATGAATCTAAAGTAGCAGATCTGCAAAGATCCAAATTCTCCATTTTGGTACACAACATAATCTCTTAATTCTTAAAAAGAGGAATTACGTAAATTCTTCATTTTTCTTAAAATAAAAAAATAAACTACCTTAATAAGCTAGCTTTAATTGCTAAACAAGTCGGATACTACGCTAAAATATGGATCAATCATGACGAGAAATTACTCTCACTACCATGAATTCTTTAGTTCGATATTTTGACGGTCGATTGAAAACTCTTTGACTCCCAAGTAATAATAGAATCATTTGCCGTGTAAGACAGAGTAATAATAGAGTCATCCCGAGTAATGTATTTTGGATATTTGTTTCTCTTTTAGTTAATGTGTCTTAGAGGCTCATATTGTTTTGATATTTTGTTTCAGTTTAGGCCGAAAAAAAAATTATGTACTGTAATTCCTTTGTAAATTGCGTAGTCTTATTCTTAGTTTCTTTTATTTTTGTGTGATTAATAATCGAATAATTAAATCAAATCAAATTAAAATCGATAATAACCAAACCGATAAATATATAACTTATTTGATTTATTTTGATTTTAATAATTTAAAAATTGATTAAATTAATTTGATTTTGATTTTGACCAATAACCAACCTAAATCGACCCGTGAACACCTCAGGGAGAAGAGTGGCATGAGTTAATTAAATAGTAGTAACTAATTTTTTGCCTTTTTTCCCTCCCTCTTAAATAAGTAGCCAAATGAATGAACATTGTCAATGACTTGGACCAATTACAATTTAAATTATGGAGATAGAACTAAATCATACATGGGAAATAAATCCAAAGATCCATTTTGACCCTACTGCCCATGAAAAATAACTTCACATCTAATATATAATTTATTGTAATACTATCTTCTAAGGGTGTTTATATATATCATTTATTGTAATACTATCACATCTAATATATCATTTATTGTAATACTATCTTCTAAGGGTGTTTATCGTCATTACATTAGAATTGGTTGATATATGTCATATTCCATTTTATTGACAAATAAAAGAGGCATTGAATTACAAGACCCATAGGCCATATATTGATTATATATGTAGGGGGTAAAAGTTAGGTGTGATGATCAATTTTGAATCGACAATCATAATTTTGCCATCTTTTTCATTGGCGTACGGTATTCGTATTGGAGTTCGATTGAATCTGAATTCGCGTCAAAAAATTTCATATTGAAGGGTAAAATGTTGCCTAAAGAAGACGACTTCGTATCCAGGGAGGCTCGAACTCGAGACCTTTGGTTAAAGATGAAGGAGTATTTATCACTCCACCACAATCCTTATTAGTCATAATTTTGCCATTATTTAAAATGTAGTCACGTTCTAACGCGAGAATAAAAATTTAGATAAAAATATTCCTAGTTAAAATACCAAACAACTCTAGTTCAAAAGTTTGCTCGAGTTTCAAATACTTAATGGAGTTCAGAACTTTATCAATTTAAACTACAAAAATAATTCACCTAATTCAAACATTCATAATCTAAGTATGAAGATTTGTTGGAGTTTCAAACTCCATGAACGACTCATAAAGTTCAAACTTTTATCACTTCAAACTTCAAGAATGATTCATGAAGTTAAAACTGATAAATGTTCAAATTTAAGTAAATGTTTTTTGACCTCTTTAAATATTCTAACTAGGGATATTTGTATGGAAATTTATTTCCTCATTTAAAAATGGCTAAATACTGAATAATTTGTGGTACAAAAACGACTATTTACCAATTTCTTTCTTGGGTGAATGTCATATAACATATGTGGCCTACTTAACTTCCACCAACTAGCTTAGTTTTATTTCCCAAATAGTCAATCATTAGTCACAATTAAATATGAGGGGTCTCATGGCCCTATAGTTAAATATTCAAACAAAAATGACTCTTTTAAAAATTTGTACTTCCTCCGTTTTTAAATACTTATCATTTTTTATTAAAAATAGATATAGTTTTTAAGTAACATTCAAAGTCCAAAGTGGACAAGTAAAAGTGAATGGAGGGAATATTTATCATTTTAGAAAACTAAGACATATTAATTGTTTGTTTCTCACCTTTATCCTTAGTAATTAGTATGAAGAGCTATTAATATGGTGCAAAAGAAAGAAGTATTAAATAGTGAAGAGTAATAATAAGAGTAATTAGATAGTCAAATTACTCTGGTCGTTTGGTTGGGAACAAGTTATCCCGGGGATTAACTATCCTGGGATAAGTTATCCCACCATATATATGGGCTAACTTATCTCATCACTATGATATAAATGGTGGGATAAGTTATCCCAAACATGGCAACCAAACAAGATATCAAAAAGTTATCCCTAGACTATTTTTTTATCCCATGACTATTTATTTTTATCCCTCACACCAAACGACCTTAGAGTACTAATATCTTAAGGTCACTAGAATGTGGATATTTCCAATTACTAGCATTTTAAGACTGAGTAAAATAATTAATTTCAATTCTAAAAAAGAATTTATGTATGTTGTTAAAAAAGAAAGAAAGATGATAAGTAGCACATATTTATGCATGTGCTAAACTTTAATTAGGTATTACTAATAATTGGAAGGCCACAAATCACAATCTATAAAGCAAATAGAAGTGATATTAATAAATGGAAGTTCACAATTGTAAAGGCAAAGACAAGTAAGTGCACAAATATTATTTTTGAGCTGTCATTTAATTTGTCTAATTTTAAATATATTTTTTGCAAGTTTACTTGTTCATGAACAACTTCAGACATAGGTAATTGAAGTTGAAAATTTACATTTGATTCAAATATTTTTGTTTAAAGTGTGGTCTTGTGAAGATTAAACATTGAATATTTTTGCCAAAAGTTTAGTATAACTTATCAATGCCAACTTCAAACATTTTTTTATTGAAGCCGTGAACTTGACAATGCCAAAATTCGAACATTTTTTTACTGAAATTACTTGACTTGCCAAGGTTAATTTTTGACATATTTTTACTGAAGTACATACAAAGAACGACAAAAATTTCAATCACGTGTGTCTAAAATTTTCATGTATGTATGACTGAAATGCATATAAAAATTGGTTATAATTTCAATTACGTATATCTGAATTTATTTTTTCTTCGAATTTCAACGATTTAACATTCAAATCTACTTCACATGAAGGGAGGTTAATGTTACATAAACCACAAGAGAGATTAATGGTATGAAACAATATACCTCAGAGGAAGTCTTGGCAATTATCCCATAATATATTCTCAAAATTGTCCAACTAATGAAAACTTAATCATGACCCATGAAAGCTGTACATGAGAAAAACTATAATTAGGTATTAATAAATGGAAGGCCACAATTATAAAGCAAAGAGTGGATGCCATCACTCATGGGCTTAACACAACTGTAATAGACAATGACAAAAGCTAACAAACACTAAACTTGAACAGTTAACAATAATTTGAAAAATTTTCATAAAGTAAGGGGGCCAAAAAGACAAAATTACCAAAATTTAACGTCAAGTTTTACACTGTGGTGATTAGACCGATTATGTTGTGTGGGACAGAATGTTGGCCAATCAAAAACTCCCACGTTAAGAAATTGAAAGTTGTGAAAATAAGGATGTTGAGGTGGATATGTAAGCATACTAGGAGAGATAAGATTAGAAATGAAAATATCCAGGACAAGGTAGGAGTGATCTCAATGAAAAACAAGATGTGAGAAATGAGGCTTAGATAGTTTGGACATTTGAAGAAGAGATGCATGGATGCACCAGTGCGGAGGTGTGAGAATGTTGGCTTTGGATAGTTACATGAGAGGTAGAGGTAGGCCGAAGAAGTATTGTAGAGAGGCGATTAGACAAGACATGGTGTCGCTCCAGTTTACCCAAGACAAGACCTTAAACAGAAGATTATGGAGGACACAAATTAAAGTGGAGAATTAGTTAGGTAGTTGAGAGTTTTCTCGCTTAGTCTTTCATACTAATAGTCATAGTATTACTCTGGGTCTTTCCTGTAATTCTATTTCTAACACTTCGATTATCTTACTTATTTTGTGGTAGCAACTATTCCGTTTTTAGTATGTTTTGTCATGCCTTCTTTAACATTTTGTCTTGACTTTTTCACTCCCATTGTTTCTTTTTCCGAACTGCTCTGTAATATTTTTACTTTAACCGAAGATCTTTCAGAAACTACCTCTCTACCTTGAAAAGGTAAGACTTGCATATACACTACTTTCCCCAAATTTGACTTGTAGGATTACACTTAATTCGTTGTTATTATTGTTTAGCAACATGCTTTTAAAGCGAGAAAAACGTTTATAAGCTATTTTTTTCTTAAATTTTTTGTTTAATTAAACAAATAGAAAAAGAGATATCAAATTAAAAAGATTCGAATCTGCCCATCCGAACATTCGAAGTTTCCTACCCCAATAATCAATATGCGAATCGTTCCATATTTTTCACTAAGCACGATGAATCCGACGGCTATAAATCCCTGATAACTCCGCCATAATTGTTTTTCCTGTAAAGAATCATTTTATTTTATTTTTTTGAACTGAAGAAGCATCATTCCAGTATCTAAAACAGCACCTTCCCTCCTCTTATTATAACAGAAAAAAAAAACCACCTCATTTTCCTCCATACTTGTACTATCTTAGCTCCATTGTTTTTTTGAAGGGAAAAAAAGGGTCTTTAATGGTGTCCAAATCTTGAATTTTCCTTCATACTTGTGTTGTCTAGCTCAATTTTCTGAAGAAGAAAAAAAAAGGGTCTTAAATGGTGTCCAAATCTTGAATTTTCCTTCATACTTGTGTTGTCTAGCTCAATTTTCTGAAGAAGAAAAAGGGGTCTTAAATGGTGTCCAAATCTTGAATTTTTCTTAAATTTTGTTAAAAATCCCAATTTCCTCCATACTTGTGTTGTCTAGCTCCATTTTCTGAAGGAAAAAAAGGGGTCTTTAATGGTGTCCATTTTTCTTAAATTTTGTTAAAACACCCCAATTTCTTCCATACTTGTGTTGTCTAACTTCATTTTATGAAGGAAAAAAAAAAGGTCTTCAATGGTGTCCATTTTTCTTGAAATATGTTAAAACACCCCAATTTCCTCCATACTTGTGTTGTCTAGCTCCATTTTCTAAAGAAGAAAAAAGGGTCTTAAAGGGTGTCCAAATTTTGATTTTTTCTTAAATTTTGTTAAAACACCCAATTTCCTCCATACTTGTACTGTCTAGCTCCATTTTCTGAAAAAGGGTCTTAAAGGGTGTCCAAATCTTGAATTATTGTTAAACCAGTACCTATTCCCTCCATACTTGTGTTGTTGAGGTCTCTGATCTCCATTTTCTGAAAAGGGGTCTTAAAGGGTGTCAACATCTTGAATCTTTCTTAAAATTTGTTGAACCAGTACACTATTTCCTCCATACTTGTGTTGTTGAGGTTTCTGATCTCCATTTTCTGAAAAAGGGGTCTTAAAGGGTGTCCAAAGTTTGGATTTTTTACTTAAAGTTTGCTACTAAAACTTATTGTTATTGTAACTTTACTCTACTATTTTCATGTTTTCCCAATATAGAAAGTTACCAACCCCATTTTTCTCACCATACTTGTGTTATCTAGGTCTCTAAACTTCATCTTCTTGAAAAAGGGTCTTAAAGGGTGTCCAAATCTTGGATTTTCTTAAACCCTTTTGTGTTCTTGTGACCTTCCACCCCTTCTTTTGATCTTTGCTAGAAAACCCAAAAGGGTAGTTGAATTGTTACCCAAAAGTTGGTATTTGACTCTTTGTGTACATTTTCAAGTAACCTCTTTTTAGACCAATTTGTGAAAAAAAGAGGTTAGAATATGGTGAGTAAGGTGACTTCCCCTAGGAAATCTATACACACAGTGTTGGAGAGAGTTGGGGTTTATGGATTTGTTGGAGGTAGTAGCCAGAAGAGATTAAAGTATGATATTCAAGATGATGAAGATGATACTATGGAAATGGTGCAGATTGGTGCTGAAAGGACTAAAAATGTGCTTATTTTGATGAGTGATACTGGTGGTGGCCATAGGGCTTCTGCTGAGGCTATTAGAGATGCTTTCAAGTTAGAATTTGGGGATGAATATAGAGTAAGTTTTCTTTTTTTCACTTTTAATTACTTACACATCTTTGATCTTCTAGCTATCCGGTAGTTTCTTGTCCTTCGATTTCTGTTACTATCTACTATCTCTTGTACTTCGATTATCGCACTATTTTGTTGTTCATGTGTTCCTTAATATCTGCTTTGAAATGCTTTTCATTGAGACGATGGTATATCGGAAACAACCTCTCTACCTCCCAAGGTAAGGGTAAGGTATGCGTACACTCTACCCTAGCTGGACCCCACTTGTGGGATTACAATGTGTATGTTGTTGTTGTTGTTGTATCTTTGATCTTGTTCTGTTTTTTTACCAGCTTGCTTTTGGTTCTTGGAATTTTTTGAATTTCTGTGATCTGCTTGCTTAGTTGTTAAGTACATGTCAATGGTGTGTGGTCCCACGGGGGCCAACTAATGAGGTCAAATTTTTTATTCTCAAAATTGGAAAACTTTGATTTTGATTTTAAAGTTGAGAAATCGTTAAGTAAACCTTGTATTGCGTGTTTGATGTTTTGATAAAGACCTTATATTATAAGGTTTTAAGCAAAATCATAGTTTAGCCTCCCTCCCTCTCCTATTTTTATAACTTCAAAACTATATTCTTTTATAACATATTTATTTACAACAACAACAACATACTCAGTATGGTCTCACGAGTGTAGTCTGGGGAGGGTAGAGTGCACACAAACCTTACTCTGAGGTTGTTTTCGACCCTCGGCTCAAGGAAGAGCATTTCAAAGTAGGTCGAAAAAAGAAATAACGGGAGTGAAGAAGCCATGGAAAAAACTGTCTTATTGTTACTTTGATCTGATTCTCACATTCTAGGGAGATCACTTTCTGAGCATGAAACATTGACCTTTTAACAAATTTGTATTTGGGGTTTTGATCCATGGAATCACATGCCTTATTAAGTCTTTGCTGCATTGGACCTACCATGGATTTCAAATAGGTCTTGCCTAATGTGGACTATACATACAGATTTTTGTCAAGGATGTTTGGAAGGAATACACTGGCTGGCCATTGAACAACATGGAGCAACAATACAAGTTCATGGTTAAACATGTTGGCCTTTGGAGCGTCGCATTTCATGGCACGTCGCCTCGTTGGATACACTCCGTCTATCTTGCTGCTATTGCCGCCTTCTATGCCAAGTAAGTTGCCGTCTCTGCTTTTAACTTCTTCTGCTTTGTCTTAAGTTAAAGATACTTTTTGTTGTTATATGTCTAATTCTCTTTCTAGGGGAATAATCAATGAGTTTTATTGCTTTCTTGATTCTGTTTGTACTGTAGTCAGGTCACAGTTTCACACCTATATCTTTGTCTACATTCAATTACACACTTGTCTTCATAATCATGTCAATAATGTCTTATGCATTTTTCCTTTTGTTAACGACTTGTGCCTCGTTAAATCATTGGTAAGATGTTAGAAACGATTTACTGACATGGTTGCATAAGTTATCAGGAAAGCGATCTTTTTCTTTGTATCTTTTCCAAAGATATGGATCATTTCGTAATCTTCTAAAGAAAATTGGAGATGAATGTTCTTTAAGTAGCGCATTAGACTTTTTTGCTTCCTACTTCTGTAATGGTTTACTAATTTCTGTTTGCATTGTTGAATTTATAGAGAGGTAGAAGCTGGCCTGATGGAGTACAAGCCAGACATAATCATTAGTGTTCATCCTCTTATGCAACACATTCCTTTATGGGTTCTTAAATGGCAAGGTCTACAGAAAAAAGTAATTTTTGTAACAGTCATTACGGATCTCAACACTTGCCATCGGACATGGTAAATTATTGACTAACTCTAAAGTTTTAATGCATTCTTCTCATATAACAATCCGACGTATGAAAACTTTCTGTTTCAGGTTTCATCCAGGAGTCAATCGTTTGTACTGCCCCTCGGAGGAGGTAGCAAAGAGGGCGTCACTAGATCGCTTGGAAGGATCTCAAATACGTGTTTTTGGGTTGCCCATCCGGCCTTCTTTTTGCCGGGCAGTTCTTTCCAAGGTGAATGTCATGGAAATCTGAAAATAAGTCATTGTTTCCCTTTCCATTTGCGAGAATTTTTTTTAATTTGTAGTCTTCTTTTTTCTTTTCCCCCTCAATCTTTCGATAGGATGACCTTAGAGTAGAACTTGAGATGGATCCCACATTGCCAGCGGTTTTGCTGATGGGTGGCGGTGAAGGGATGGGTCCTGTGAAAAAAACTGCAAAGGCTCTTGGAGAAGCACTCTTCAATAAGGAACTTGGCAAACCTATCGGTCAAATGATTGTCATATGTGGACGCAATGAAGCCCTAGCATTAACATTACAATCACTCGAATGGAACATCCCCGTTCAGGTAAATGAAATGACAGTCTTTTAGTATGGACGGCTTACAAAACTCCGTCAATACAGTTGTGTAGGCTTAACATATAAAATAACATAAAATGAAAGTTTTCCACTGTTATAGTAAAATGTTATAGAGGATGGCTACTATAGAGAGGTCTGACTGTATCTTATATTCGTTAATGTTCAGATCAAGGGATTTCAGAAACAGATGGAGAAGTGGATGGGTGCTTGTGATTGTATTATCACAAAGGTATGCCAATCTGTCGCCTAATTTAACGACGAGTATCTCGACTTTTTTGCAACTGGCCAGATAATGAGACTAAAACTGTTGTTTCTGCACTTCATAGGCTGGACCTGGTACAATTGCAGAAGCATTAATCAGGGGACTTCCCATTATTCTGAACGACTACATTCCCGGACAAGTTAGTAAATTTGACAAGTTGACTCTTCACTTCGAGTTTTGGTGGCTTATTTAATCTTCGTATTGGTTCATCATTTTCTTTTGTATTTGCAGGAGAAGGGAAATGTTCCATTCGTAGTTGACAATGGAGCCGGAGTTTTCACGCGACGCCCCAAGGAAACAGCTCGTATCGTTGCAGAATGGTTTACCACCAAGAGCGACGAGCTTAAAAGGAAGTCAGAGAACGCGCTAAAACTTGCACAACCTAATGCTGTCTTTGATATTGTGAAGGACATACATGAACTGGCATGCCAGAGAGGTCCTCTTGCCAACATTCCTTACATATTGACATCTTCATTTTCAAGCCTAATTTAGTTAGCATAATAGATTGAAGTTGGTTTGTTGTTTAGTTGCATATTATGTAGAGAGTAGGTTCAATTGATCAATCTCATTCTTTGGCCACAAAGGCTTTGGTGCTCACTGTAAGCTGTAATTTGTTAGCTAGTCAAAAAATTGTGATCCTTGGCTAAAAAACACAAGGGATGGAGGATTGCCAAGAAAAAAAAAGAAGTAAAGAAAAGTGAAGGTGCATTTTTCTTGGGAGTTTTGTGTGGATTATGATTATGATTTTTGACTCTATTGTATATATATTCTTTTGTGGCATCAATTTTATTATTAACTGTTGTTTCATTTGCTTCAGTTATCGTATTATTGACTGTTGCTAGTGTTCTTTTCTCCATTATTTTCTTCACTACTATATTTTCCTTTTCTTATTGATTTTGATATGCTTTACTTGAGCGAGGTAGGGCTGTTCAAAACCGAACCCGACTCAAACTGAAAAAAAGTTATTGGTTTATTGATAATGGGTTATTGATTTAGCGGTTTTGATAATGGTTTTGTTTTTTTATATTGGGTTATCGGTGCTTAATGGTTTGTTTTCTTAATGAGTTAACCGATAACTCGATAGTAAATTAATAAATTATATTTATACCATTCAGTATATAAAGTTCTTGACTTAGAGTTTAGTTTCAAACTTTCATTTCTGATTATCTCAAACTCTCGTTTATTCTACAAGGTGTCAGTGTTTGCTTTTGAGCAAAGATGCAATCTGTCAACTCATGTGCATAGTTCATTTGGTTTATCACCTTATTTTTAAGAGATTTTCAATGATTTTTTTGGTTGTAAAATCTTAACGGATAAATCGATAACCGATATCTTAATGGTTTTATGACGGTTTAGCATGTCTACGAATTGATTACTGATAAGTTCAACCAAAAAACTTCATAACCAACCGTACCGATTGATATGCAGCAGTAAAACAAGGGTCTATCGGAAACAATCTCTCTACCCTTTACAATGTAAGAATACGATTGCGTACACACCACACTCCTCATACCCCACTTGTTGGATTATACTGAATATATTGTTGTATATTCTTGTGTGGCTTTCTTAGTTTCTTGCAACTGGTGACAGTGTCATTGTCACACAATAGAGGTTGCTTGTCTTAAGAGGATATCTATGAAGAGGTTGCTTCCTATACTGGAGAAAGATTTTCATTTGTCCAACAAACTCCCAACAAGACTCTTGATATTTTCTCAGTTGGATAGTACACTTATGTGTTGAACTTATGTGACTTTCTCTTTTGTTTTTTTGGTTGGACATCGGTATTCGCAATCTACTGGCCTGAGTTAGTTGGATTTGCTTTGCGTAGGGTCTACTAAACGGAAAAACGCTCAGTATCAGAAGTTTTTTCATTTTAGATCTCGAACTTGAGACATTATATTTAATGACATACAAATATAATTTCGTAGATAAACAACAAAATTCGTCGATAATTCTATTTATCGATAGATTTGTGATGAATTATCATAAAATTCTATTAGTTACGAGCAATTTAGCGACAGAGAAGCTAATTTCAGCTGTTTTTGTAGTGTATGTATCGAGTGTCATATGGAACCATTGAAGACTGTGGTGGGATGAATATGTTTTTTCCATCCTTAGTCAGATTACTTCTCAAGTTCGAGTGTTTTCTCCTTTAAAGGATTTATGCGATGTAAATTTAAATTAATTGAGGTTTCAATATGAATATCAAACAACAGTAACAAAAAAAGTGTCACATCTATACACTGTGGTGGAATGAATATGTTTTTTCCATCCTTAGTCAGATTACTTCTCAAGTTCGAGTGTTTTCTCCTTTAAAGGATTTATGCGATATAAATTTAAATTAATTGAGGTTTCAATACGAATATCAAACCACAGTAACAAAAAAAAGTCTCACATCTAGACACTTTTCTTGGCACTTAGGAGTTAGGAAAGGACAATTTTTTGAAGTTTCGTTAGTGAAATTGCAATAACTTGAAGTTTAAATTGCAATAACTTGATGTCTCAGTTTTGTTGGTGGGACTCTACTAATTTTATAAATGTCTATTATTTTATAATAAGATACTCTACAAGGAAGATCTATTACATCATTATAGGAAGCAAGTAGCACATTAATTAAAAATATATATTGCTTGTTTTCTATTCTTTTGCATATTATCGACAAATAACAACATATCTAATGTAATTTTATAAGTAGAATCTGAAAAGAACAACATCTACGTAAATCTCAATCTGAAAAGAACAACATCTACGTAAATCTCACAAGTAGAATTTGGAGAGTATGCAGTGTACGTAGACCTTACCCAGGGGCGAATTTAGATGTAAATTTTAGGACACGTGAACCCATGATCTTTTCGTAAATTTAGATATTTAATGTATATATTTTTTTAAAATTGATATAATATTATCTATTGGCACCCATGCTACAAGAAGACTAAATGGTGCACTTGATTGAGTGTTGAGTTATTTACCTAGAGGATTAGGGATCCTCTCTCACTACAAGCATTTTTTTCTTTCTTTTTTCTAATGGTGCACCCATGTTTTAAAAATTCTAAATTCGCCTCTGCCTTATCTTTACCTCGTGGAGATGGAGAGATTATTTTCGAAGTTACCTAATTGCTATGCAGATACAAAATAGTAGATAGTTATAAAAATAGTCGAGGTGAGAACAAATTAGTTTTTTCTTTTTGTAATAATTATAATAGTGATGTGAGAAAATCTTTATAAGTGTCAAGCTGTGTTCTAATGATTCAAATGTCAAGTAATATGTCCTTGTCTGGCACATGTGGTGGTGCCACGTGGAGGGACCAGGGTGGCAACTAGGTTGGACTTTGTTTAACTAAGTAGTCTTTTTCAATTCTTTTAATAATATTAGTGGAAAATTTTATGATTTTGATGGGATAGATAGGATCCATTTACATCTGATTTAATCAGAAATCTCGTATTCAAATTTTAAACTAGAAAAATCCTAGTTGAAAACGGTTTTTCCCTTAATGAGTATCATTTGCTACGAATTTAAATTAGTCGAGATCATATACCAAACAGAAAATAAAAAGACTAACCAAAACTAATTAGTGGTCATTTTAATTGTTGGGCACATGGAAGGTAGGTCATTAACAAAACATAAAGGCAATAAATAGGATATAAATTTGCTGGCTTTTTGTGGACCAATAGATATTTTTCAAGAATTGGATTTCACTATCATTAAAAAAAATCATATTAGACTTCTTAGCTAATTATGTTGATTTTGACCTAAAGTTTTTTTAATACACAACTAACTCACACTAGTTTGTAAAAATTACAATGTTTAATCAAGCAATAGGTCTTACGTAGACTTATATCATTTTACTTACGAGCAGAATCTTAGGTTGAACTTACCTGAAAAATTATTCCAGAAACCTCGTATATTATTTCATATTTATTTTGTCTTACTAGTTTGAATTTTTATTTTGGTAAATTCAGTGTAAAGGTCTTACGTGGGTCTTTTTTACCCCTCAAGAAACAAATTAGGCCAAAATCAACCAAGTATATATTTTAATTAATTTTTGCGTTCTTTACATTTTATTTTGAACGCGATCTAACTATTTTTATGTAATCCTCTAAGCTTAACATAAAAGAATTTTAGAAAAGTAAAAGAAAATGTCCTCTTTGAATTATTAATCAATTTGTTGGAATATATTTATATTTCAATTCAAAATCAACCAAGTAATTTGGAAAAAAAAATCCAAATTGATTGCAAGTTGAACTTATTAGAGACAGAGAATTTTTATGATGGATTACTCTTAAGACAATGAGGACCACAAATTAACAAGAAAAAAGTAAAGAATTATTTTTTCAAAATAATGTCATTGTCAAAGGTTTTCATATACTAGCATCATTCCTGGAATTATTCCTCCTTTGGAAATTAGGTTTTTTTTTGGTAGGAACCTTTGGAAATTAGGTTACCATTATTATTAGTGAATTATAAAGTAGGGTATTTCAACTAGTTGATTGATTCTAGACACCTTTAAAATCATATACAGTTTGAGCTCTCTGAGGGTTTCATGGCTGCTACAGCGAGGTGCTATTATATATGTATAATAATATTTGATGTTTAGATTTTATTTAGCCGTTATACACAAAAATATGCAAAAATTAGAAAAAGTATGAAGGTACAAAAGGCATATCAAGTCTTTTTCCTCGTAAAGTTATAATCATAATTGATAGACACCATATAAATACAACTTTCTTTCCTTTTAGATATTTATACTTAGAAATTTTTAATGTGCATGACATTAATGATGACTATCATAAATATTTTAATATTTTATTTTATACATAATATATTTCTTACAGAATATTATTACACAATATTTGAGTATAGCTGTTATAGAGGGTTAATTTTACAAAGAATGTACTGTTATAATGAACGTCATTGTTGTTATACGTAGAATGTTGTTATACAGGAGTAAACTATAACATGAAAAATTAGTTTCGAAAAAAATTAGGCTGTTATAGTGAAAATGCCGTTATAGAGAGGTCTGACCGTATATATACTTTACACCATGATGAGCAGTGACAAAATAAGAATTTTTACTAAAAGAATACAAAAATATGAAGAAGTAAATACACGAAAAGTCAATGAAAATATCTCTCTCTCTTTATATATATATAATAATAATTTTAATATTATATATATAATATAATTTTTCATTAAGGAGTTTGAATGAACCCCTTTATTCCTACCCGACTCCGCCCCTATTGATAAGTTGGGAGAGTATCCATTAAAGGTAAAGTTCCCATACCATTCACAGATTGTTATTAGTAAAAATTGGATCCTAAAGTTGGCCTTGCTAACTTCATACATGTATGCTTGAAGTTGATATAAAGAAATTGTCTTTAATTTATTGCATGAATGAATATAAAGAAAGACCTAATTTTCATGATCTCCAAAAAATGTATTAGCAATTCTTTAGGGATCGTTTGATACATGAGATGGAATAAGCAAGAATATTGCATGGGTTGGAATATCTCTGGAGTTAGTTAATACCTCATATCAAACATGAGATAAAATTAATTTCAAATTTTATCTCGAAAATTATTATTTTTATGAGATAACCAGCCAAAATTTGAGCAGATCGGACTGTTATAACTTCATGGGCTAATTTTGCCATTTCTATACTTATAATAAAGGAAAAAATAGATAAAACGTCTGTTGAGTTAAAAAATTTACACAAAAAATAGCCAACTTATTTTTTTTTACTAAAAAATGACCATTCGACCAAACTTATTTATGAAAAATGGCCATTCGGTCAAAAATATTTATGAGAAACGGTCATTCGACCTTTTTTATTGCACTCGAAGTGTATATAACTTCTTCTTTTATCTTTCCCACCTTTCATAATTTTCTCTTGCTACAATGCATAAATAATGTATAAAAATAGTCAGGGTAATATACTTAAAGAGACATACCTCTTTACCATATTTACTAACTCTCCCACTACTTTATTTTAATTACTTAATATACCACATGTTAATCAAAAAACCACTCGGATACATCATCTCACGTCGAGATACATCTCCCTCTGATACATGCGGGATGCCGATGTATCAGAGGTTAAACCAAAGAATGCCGATGTATCAGAGTGGTTTGAGATGTATTCGATGAGATTGAGATGTATCCCGAGGTGAGGGATGTATCCTGAGGTGAGGGATGTATCCCGATGGAATTAAGGTGGGAAAAAGGGTAATTAGCTCCTAAAGATGTGTGTTTTATGTAAGACCTAATTTGTTACAAGAAGAGGAGAGGCCCATTTACATTGAGCCCAATAATATCTCCCATCGTTAAGCCCATCTTCAACTACCGTCATTATTTATAGCAAATTCTTTTTCTTCTTCTCACTCTTCACCGGAAAAATTTACCCATTTTCCCGTCGATCTAAAAAATCTTTCAGTATTTCGCCGGCGATATTACCTCTCTCTTCTCGCAAATCTAGTGAGTAAAATTACGATTATGCCCTTGAAGCTCCTTTTTTTTCTTCATTTTTACTGTTATATATATATATTTTTTCATATATACTCTTATGATCATAATTTAACTAATTGCGTTTTTTGCTGTTGAAATTGTTGCCTTAATTGTTACAGCTGTGATTACTATTGCACTTTTTAATTGATTTCATAAGAGTTTAATGGTCAAAAACACACCTAAAGTATCTCAACTTTTTGAGTTTCATACCTGAACTATGATCAAATATAGTCAAAATATCACCATTGTTCAGGTAGGAGATGGGAACAACGGATAGTTGAGGTGTGTTCCGATAAATGTTTGGTGATAGTTCAGGTATTAAACGCAAAAAAAAGGGGATACTTTAGGTGTGTTTTTGACCGTTCACTAATTGTTACAATTGTGATTACAATTGCTTTTTTCAAAATGCTTAAAACTGTTGAATTGATTTCATGAGAGTTAGTGGTCAAAAACACGCCTAAAGTATCTCGGCTTTTTTAATTTCATACTTGAACTATGATCAAATATTTCCGTTGTTTCCTTTTCCTACTCGAAATATCACCATCGTTCAAGTAGGAAATGAGAACAACGGACATGTGTTTCGATAAATATTTGGTGATAGTTCAGGTACGAAACTCAACAAAACCAGGATACTTTAGGTGTGTTTTTGACCGTTCACTCATTCATAATTCAGTTAAATTAATCCTCTTTGGAACTAGGGAGGACTGCTAGTTCGTAGGCTTATGAAATTTGGATTGAAAAAAAAACTGAAATTGGAAATGATGATGCTACATTAGTGTTTTTATGGCGGCATATTGAACTTTTTAGTGCGTGACAAAAGAGGGCAAGACTTGGCATTATAATTGATGTTATGTGAAATATAAGTTAATCAACTTACATGATTAGTTAAACCGTGTTTAATCAGAGGAGGGGCTAGGATTTTGAGTTTATGGGTTTTGGATTCTAGAAAAAAACGCTTGACGGGTTCTTGATAAATTATTTATGTATATTAAGTGGATTTTAAAGCACAAATAGAAGATTTGAGCCAAAAGCCTACTGGTTCTGCTGAAGCTGTAGCTCTGCCCCTGAGTTTAATGGATAATTCTCTAGTAGCCAGCATGAAAAAGATACGAACAGAATGGTTGGAAATGGAAAGCCGGAGACAACTTGGAAACTTGAAAAATAAAAGGAACAAGGGGAGAGAGGGAAGAAGATGTAGAACTAGATGGAAGAATATTTGAATATTACTTAGATTTGATACATAGCTAGTTATCTGATGCAGGTGAAGTGACTTGTAAATTTTGATGCACGTTCTCTTATATTGCAGTCATGTAGTTGTATTTCAATTATTAGTTATCTGATGCTTGATGAGTGCATCTGCAGATTGGTGTTTTAGCCTCTTTGGTGGGGAAGTGTAAAATACCATCTGGTGCTACGAAACAAAATTTTAGGCGAGGAAAATGGTAAGGAAAGCAATTTTTTGTTTACCTATCTTCATTACTTTGGTGACAATTATCTCTCTCTGAGTTGATAGTGTGATATCATCCACACATGACGAAAACCGTGCTGTTTTCTTTTCCTTTGGTAATTGAAAATTTCCCTTTTTTCATGGTTTGGTGCACTAAATGAGCTACAATGGCTTACATTTCATATGTTAATCATTCCATTATTTTGGAGTTATATTTTGGTTTCTTCAAAGAGAAATAAATAAATAAATAAATGATAAATGGTATATTCTGTTTCCAACACGTCTTGGCAATGAGGATCTGTTGTTGACAATATGGGATGGATTGCGGTCTTTTCTTTGATTTGTACTCGCTTCAAAAAGTCTATAGTCAAGTGGTGATAAACAACACAGTAACTGATTTAGAGACAGGGGACTTAGATATGATTTGGATACACGCAAGCAGCACAATAGATTATAAATTGATTAATGGAAATGACACGATAGGAATTCCAACGGAAATTGAAGAACATAAATAATCTCAGGTCTAACTTAACATCTATGATAACAATTGATTTATGAAATCAATCATCTCCAAAGAATGACAAGAAAGAACCAAAAATATAAAGATTTAAAAGTAAAAAGAGTTACCACCAAGATAAGCTTGAAAGTAATTTCGAAGTTCAGTCTGAACAAAGACAGTTTGAACCCCGGAAAGATATCAATGTCAAAATATGTTGAAACCTCTCTAAGAAAAAGAGCTCAACCTTATATGTAGCTAATACCTAAGTTTGAGAAAAGATAAAATTTCCCAAAACTGAAAAGCCTCCCAATTTGTCAGACCAGTGTGTCGCGCTTGACCAATTCCTCAAGTTCAGCGGGTCGCGCTGAGTTAGAATTTCCAGCCCACTTAACTTGTGTTTCGGTGCAAGACGTTCAGCCTTAGCTCCTCCGGTCCACACTCAATGCCTTCGCCGTGCGTTGGACTTCACTTTCCAGCAGCTTCGTTTTCAGCCTCTTCCAAGCACTCCTTATAGAGGCAATTCAGGATTTGAAGTTTATGGGTTCCTACAGTAATCTCAAATTAATTTACAATGATAACTGGGTTAACAATCAAATATTTATAAATTTTTAATGGAATTTTTAATACATATACATGGTACGAACAAAAGCTACTGGGTTCCCCGGAACCCGTACCTGAAGAGGTTCTCGTACCTGAAGAGCTGGATCTGCCCCTACTCCTTGAGCCTTCAAACATGATATGCTTTGCACGAATCTTCAAAATGGCTCTCCAAGCATCTTCTAACTATCTCTTGGAGATCGTGTAACTCCTTGATGTCCGTCCAATCCTTGGACACTCTTGATCTTGGAAGGGGTAGATGGTCCTTTTGATAGTTCGGGATCTTCTGTAATGTGCATCGTGCTATCCGGGGTTGTATGAGGACTCTATTTGTCGTGATGATGGATTTTCTGTATTCAACTCCAATGACTTTCTCCTTTCTATTTTATTCGCTCTATTCTTTTTGTTTTACAGCGTGTCTAAACCCAAAATAGTGTGCCCCGTTGAGTGCTGAAACCTGATTTTGATTCAATTGCAGGTTTATCACTCCAGTTTTGTTGACGAGGAAGGAATTAGTAAAGCTTGTGGATGTCCTTTATTACCTCTGAAAAGCCATATAAGGGGACCTGCTCCAGTTTCAGAACAAGGTTAGTCTTGCGAGTCTTTTCTTTCTTAAGACAATGTCTCCACATTATTATGGTGATGCTTATCTAATTTTTAAGCAGATACAACTGATATTGTCGATGAAGCAATCACATTCTTCCGAGCAAATGTCTTCTTCAAAAACTTTGATATTAAAAGCTCATCCGACAAGCTACTTATCTATTTGACATTGTATATCAATATCGCTTTAAAGAGGCTTGAAGGCTGCCGAACTTTAGCTGAAGGAACCAAGGCTATCATCAACCTAGGTTTGGAAAATGTTCATGTACCTGGAGAGACAGGTTTCCCATTCCCAGGCTTATTTTCTCCAGCCCAATCTCAAAAAGAAGCAGGTAAATTGTTATATGAACTAAGCAACCCTCCTTTTCTATGTAAATAAACCACCAATAAATGATTTTGGTTGATGTTGAGTTCCCTAGTTTGCTTGCATTTTCTTCTTTTGAGATTCTAACATGAAAACAAACGAGTTCACAACTTATAATTCTTCAATCATAATATCCTAGTCTAATTGTGCCAAATTTAATTCTTCTGGAATTTTCCAGTACTCTACATTTGTATGGCTGGAGTCCTCTTTGACATTTTACAACACTGCATCTGGTTCTAAGTGGAGAAAGATTATATGAGCGGGAAGACTTTCTTAATAGGGTAAAAGAAGTTGGGATCAACGATCTCTTTCGTAAAGATTGGGATGAGTCAATGTTGGTTGATGGAGTGAAACTTTCCTCATGCCAATTTCCAAACAGTGGAAAGAGCAAAACAGAAGATTTTGGTGAACTCTTATTTTTTTTTGTTGAACTCCACTATCTTTGACTGAATTTGACGTGTTTTATCACTTTTATCTAGTAATGGATATCCAGACCCTGTCAAAACTGCAACTTTTATTTTGTTGCATTGTCCTCTTTTTCCTAAATTGTGCAGCCTCGAATCGGAAAACACTCAGCAATACCTTGTGTTTTTCTCTTCTGTTAATCTTCTCCTAAACCATTTTAAATCCGTCTCATCTGAACTCTCTAAGTTTGAAGGGGAGCCTTGGAGTAACTGGTAAAGTTGCTGCCATGTGACCAGAAGGTCACGGGTTCAAGCCTTGGAAACAGCCTCTGGCAGAAATGCAAGGTAAGGCTGCGTACAATAGACCCTTGTGGTCGGGCCCTTCCCCAGACCCTGCGCATAGCTGGAGCTTTAGTGCACCGGGCTGCCTTTTTTTCTTCTGAACTCTTTAAGTCTCACAGAAGGTTCCATTCTCTGGTGAAGGGTTTATTAGTAGTTGTACAACCACTATTTGAGAGTTATGACCTTGTATGGACGTATCTGTTCTCCATGCTAGGATGGTCAGTAGAAGTTGGATTAAGAGATTAAAAAATCTTCAGTTTTTTGTACACTTTGTATACAGGTCGAGTGCCCTTTGGGTGTTGTCTAATAAAATTGTATTCTGTTATAAAAGTAAAATTGGATTATCATTACACAATATGTGTAGTAGTGTTGAACTGTTGGTCCAAAGCTTGTCAACTGTGGCGTTATTTGAAAAAGTACTTTGGCGTAATTAGGAAAATCTAAGTATGGTTGTTAGTGTCAACTCTGAGCTCCTCAATGGCTTCTTTGGAAAAAGAAGGAACACTGACTGAAATATACTTGCCAACAACCATTGTAATCGAAGGAGACAGTGGGTAGTTGATGTGCCGCCATTCTACGGCACATTTGACTCCTTTAAACTAAGAATAATCGTGAGTTCTCAAGCAACCGTCGTCGTTTTTGATTGTTTTATGTTATATTTGCAGGAAATGGAGACAAACATAGAAAAGGAAGGAAATACGATCGAAAGAGCTCCACTGGATAAGAGTGGTGGCCGGGATTACTGGCCACCACACACTTGGTGGGCCGTCACCCAGGCCACCAAGTCCGACAGCCTCACTGGTTAGTGGCGACGGCCACCCTGACGGCCAGTCACACATGTGACGGTCCGTCAGGTGTGCCACCAAGTCCGGCAGCACACTGGTTAGTGGCGACGGCCACCCTGACGGCCAGTCACACATGTGACGGTCCGTCAGGGTGGGCCACCAAATTTCACGCGGATTCCGATAATTCTATTTTTGAATTTATTTCCTGGACTGCTATAAATACCCTGTGTTAGGGTTATTTTATTCATTCATTACCCAATATTTTTAGGATATTTTTGAGCGAGTTTTGGAGAGAAAAACACGACACAATACGTTTTTCTTCTTCTCTTCCATTGTTCTTGGGATTTTGGCTTCTTGTTCTTGGATAATTGAAGCTTGTGTTCATATATCGTAAGAATCTCTTCTTTCTATTATGAATATGATTTTCTTCTCTTTCCCTAATAGCATGAGTAACTAACTTCCCACAACTAGGGTTGTGGGAGCCATGGCAAAAGTAGCAATATAGATTCCGGGTAGCGTAGGGTTCAATCTATATGTGGTCACGTCGTTAATCATTCATTATCAACGTTTTCTAGTGGTTGCAAACATTAGGACATGCCTAGGTTTAATTTGCTTGAGCAAAGAAATTAAAACCGGGAAATTTGATTAACTACGAGGATTCGAGACTACCAACTCTCGTCTTATGATTAATGCTGTAACTAGATTAATCTACTCGATGTTTAGGATTGAAATAAGAAAGTTCACCTTTTCAAGTTCGAGAGAATTGAAAAGGAAATTCGTCTATTTGGTTGAGAAACGTTTAGATGATACCATTAATTCAATCACATCGTGATATGCATATAGAAAGAACCCGGTTAAGCTTTGAGTCGAAATTGTTACGACGCCATGGTGAACACTTCCCTAGTTCATTCTCATATTGATTATTACTCGTTAAAACTCGTAAATTATTATTCGCATTGTTCAAATATTGATCACACAACCCCCCAATTTACCGGAAACTATTGATTACTAGTCAACTAATTCACTAACGACTTAATTTGCACCTTATTCCCTGTGGGATCGACCCCAACCTCTGTTGAGTTCTATATTTGACGACGACCGCTTACGCTTCGTAATTGGAGTTGTAATTTGGGCGTATCAAATTTTGGCGCCGTTGCCGGGGATTACGGTTGTTTATTAAGTCCGGTGTGTTTATTTGACTCTTAGTCATATTTCCTGCTTTTACTTTTATTTGTTGTTTTTGTTTGTTACAGGGTACATAGTTGTGCATGCCAAGTACCCGACGCTCGGGTGAACCAATATTACCCTACGACCTCGAGCTCGCAAGAACGCTAAGGCAAACCATGAATGTACAACAGTTGGAGGCAGCAAGGCTTGCTGCAGAACAGCAGGCTCAACAGGATCAGCATCACTTGAATGATGAGGATATCGACTTGGATGGAGTTGGTGCTACGGGCACCATTGTTCTTCCTGCGCTAGCGCCCGGGGCCAAGTTCAACATTACTAGCACAATGATTCAGCTGTTGAATTTGAGAGGAGTGTTCCGTGGTGTTGCTGGTGATGATCCAAACCGACACCTGATGAATTTTGTGGGTATCTGCAAGTCGTTCGAACTGCCTGGAGTAAGTCAGACAACGATCAGGCTCAGGTTGTATCCGTTGTCTCTGTCTGATGAGGCAGCATTATGGTTGACAGAGCTAACCCCCGACTCTATCACAACCTGGGGAGAGTTGAAAGGAGCTTTCCTAGAAAGGTTCTTTCCTCTCTCTAGGATGATACAGTTGAGGGATAAAATTAGCAACTTCAGACAACAACCTCATGAGGCTTTACATGAGACTTGGTTGCGGTTCAAGAAAAAGCTGACACAATGCCCAAATCATCAGTTGACCGATAATTTTTTGATGCAGACATTCTACAGGGCACTGAATTCGGCTACCAAGCCGACACTGGATAATGCAGCAGGTGGAGCATTTATGGGTCTCACTTTTATTGAGGCCACAACTATTTTGGACCGGCTCACTAAAACCAACAGGGCCAGGCATACACGGGATACAGAGGTGGCTGCTAGCACTTATGCAGTCGATATGTCAGCGGAACAGCGCAGGAAAGAGGAAGAGCGGGACCAAGATATGGCCCATTTGAAAACGCAAATGGACCTACTGACAAAACATTTGTTGTCAAGGAGGTATGGAGAAAGTGAAAGTTGTGGGTTCCCAAGGTAGAGCAGCAGAGTTTGAATCTGATGAAGAGGCTAATTATTTGGGGGGTTTCCAGGCCAATGGTCAGGGAAACCAAGGTCGGAACTATCAGAAGGACAACTACTATGAAAAAGCTGGCTACAGAGATCGTGATCAGGGGAACTGGAAGAATAACACTGATAGAGGTGGGTTGTATGTACCACCTGGTAATCGGGAAAGATCTAGCAACGAGACAGGGACATCCAAATTGGAGAACATGATGGCGAAGATGTTGTTGAAGGTGAAATCTACTGACTCCGGGGTAAAGTAGATGAGGACTGAATTATCAGCAATAAGCTAGGTAGTGGATTCACATTCCACCTCGATCAAGCAATTAGAGCAGCAAGTGAGTCAAATCTCGGCGTCTCTAAATCAAAGGAAGACAGGTACCTTGCTGAGTGACACCATTCAAAACCCGAGGAATGACGCGAGCTGTATGGCGATCACTACAAGAAGCGGTAAAATATTATCGGAATCACATCCGATAATTCAAACTCAGAAAGGTGATATTGCGGATGACAATGTGGTAGAGGATGCTACTCAAAGGCTCACGGATAAAAGCAAGGAAGTTGAAAAACTTCCAACTATGATGCCTCGGCCACCACCTCCTTTCCCACAACTGTTGAAGAAGAAAGTGGAAGATAGCAAGTTTCTGAATTTCATGACCATGCTCAGGCAGATATCAGTGAACATCCCACTGGTGGACGCTCTTGAACAAATGCCCGGATATGCCAAGTTCATGAAGGACTTGATTTCCAAGAAGAGGTCAGTGAGCTTTGAACCAGAAGATAACCTCCACCACTGCAGTGCTATTTTTTCAAGATCGTTAGTGGAAAAGAAGGAAGATCCAGGTGCTTTTACTGTTCCCTGTACTATTGGGAAATTCAACTTTGAAAAAGCCTTATGTGATCTTGGTGCTAGCATCAACTTGATGCCGCTAGCAGTCTATAAACAATTGGGTTTGGGAGCGCCCAAACCAACTACCATGAGGGTGCTAATGGCTGACCGTTCAGTAAAGCGACCGGTGGGAATATTGTCTGATGTGCTGGTAAAGGTTGGTAAGTTTATATTCCCAGCTGACTTTGTGATCTTAGATTGCGAAGTGGACTTTGAAGTTCCCATAATCTTGGGACGACCATTGTTAGCCACTGCAAGAGTGTTGGTCGACATGGAAAGAAACGAACTGACATTCAGATTAAACAATGAATTGGTCAAGTTTGATATGTGTAAATTGATGAAGCCACCTAGAGACATGAGGGTGGTTTCGGTTATCAATGTCGTCGATGAAGCCCCTACGGATGTGCAGATTGAGGAGAAGGGTTTTGTTGAGACCCTAGCTATTATGAGAATGATGTTGGGATCGCAAGAAGAGAAACCTATAGAGGAAGGCGGTGAGAACAAATCAAGGAAAAGAAAACACCGCAAGAGAACCAACAAAGAAAAAGAGTTCGAAAGAGTAAAGAAGTTGTCTCGACTAGCTGAGGAGCCGATAAAAGAGAAAGTTGGAGCTCAACATGATGATGTCGCTTGCACCTATTCCATCGATTTCTCCTGCTTTGGAGACCCTGGCGGTCTCCAACATCATGCCAGACTCTGAGTCCTATGGGCTTCACAGGTATTCCTTTCTCTCACAGTTTTAGCTTTCACATGTACGCATTAGGGACAATGCATGAGTCTAAGTTGAGGGTGTTGGGATACCTGTGAGTCTTTAACCACCGAGGGTTTTTGTTGCCGTGTTTCTTTTCCCTCCGGTGTGCTATCTAGTAGAACGGGCATGTTTAGGTTGTCATTTTAAATTTTGTGCGTGTTGTTTTCTGGTGTAGATAGCAAGCATGGCTTTTTGGAAAGTTGAACTAAAAGGAGCTCCCTATGAAAAAAATTGATTTTGTACTTATGTTTGAAACGATTGACTGTTCGGGATCCTTGAATGTCATTGTTCGGTGGTGATTGTAATAATTATGCTTAAGCCGAGCTGTTATTTTGATAGTTGGTAGTGGTATGGTTTCTTGGTGTCAAGTGTGTGTGAGCTTATTGTTATAATTTCTTACTCTGTGCATGCATCTAGAACTTGCCCGGTCTATTTTGTTAAGCTTGAAGTTGGTTGCTTAGGAAAGGATCACAGGCCCTTTTTGTGTGCAGTCCACTTAGCCTATAAGACCGTCCAAATGTAAATAATCCCTTTGATCCCTGTTTGAGCCATAATTGACCCTATTCTTTCAATAACCTGTCACCGTTTCTTTTTAACTTTGAATCCCTATTTTGGCCCTGGTCCTTCCTTGGACATCGTGCACCTCAACTCAGGCAATCAGCCTAAGTTGAGGGTGGCTACTATAGAGGTAAATGATAAGAAAAATAAGATGGATAAGATTGGTTGTGGATAGAATGAAAATTTCGGGTGTGTGCCTAAGAAAAGAAAGAAAAAGAAACGAAAAAGAGATGAAAAAGAATTGTCAAAATAAAGAGGCCGCACCTGTAGCTAGAAAGAAGGAAATAAAAAGGTGAATAAGGATGGACGAAGTAAAGTTGAGTGGAAATGGTAGGTCGGTGAGTCCAAGGAGGGCTTAGTCACTAACTCCTAAATGTATCCCACCTGCACCCGAAGCCTCATTACAAGCCAAAACAAGTCCTGTAGTGATCCTGAGCGGCTTTCTGAAAAACTGAAATAGAATAGCAAGGGCAAGCTTATGGCATCGCATGTGCATTGTTTGAAATCGTTTGTGAGTGTGAGCGCCTTACCTAGTCCCAAATCTTGTGTGTGGGACTTTCTTGTGGTGAGGGCACCGAGATTTCTGTATTATCTATTGACTGTTGGGATAGCTATCGCGTGTGTATGTAGAATATTCTATCATATCGGAATGACATGTTTGGATCCTTTCAAGTTAGCGTTTCATACATTTGTGTATTACCGGGGGGGCTTAATTTAAATTTAATAAACTGTTGAGTGGCCATGATTTGCCAGAGATATGTGTTTGTATTCTTAGTTGAGTCGTCATTTTATTTTTGTTGTCATGTTGCTTGAGGACAAGCGAACGTTTTAAGTTGAAGGTGTTGATGTGTCGGGATTCTACGGCATATTTGACGCCTTTAACTAAGAATACTCGGGAGTTTTCAAGCAACTTTTGTGGTTTTTGATGTTTTATTGTTATATTTGCAACTTTTGACGGATGGCATGACTGACCGTCACACCTGTGACTGGCCGTCAACCAGGCTGCCAGGACGAGACAACAATTCATCGAGCACTGCCTAGGAGTGACGGCCCGTCACTGACCTGACGGACCGTCACCCATGCCACCAAGATAAAACAAAGAAAAACACTGTAAGTCGTCACTGGGCGGATGACTTACAAGAATTTTCCAGCAAGTCGTCATAGGCCCGACGACTTACCAGAATTTTCCAGCAAGTCGTCACAGGCCCGACGACTTACTAGAAAAATTGCCTGGGAGGTCACTGTTTAGCTGTGACAGCCCGTCACATGCGTGACGGTCCGTCAGGCGACCCGTCAACGCGACGCGGGATTCAGAAAATTCTATTTTTGGACTTTATTTCCTGGACTACTATAAATACCCTGTGTTAGGGTTATTTTATTATTCATTAATGAATATTTTGTGAGACGTTTGGAACGAGTTTTGAGAGGAGAAAAACACGACACAATACATTTTCTTTTTCTTCTTCCATTGTGCTTGGGATTTTGGCTTCTTGTTCTTGGATAATTGAAGCTTGTGTTCATATATCGTAAGAATCTTGTCTTTCTATTATGAATATGATTTTCTTCTCTTTCCCTAATAGCATGAGTAGCTAACTTCCCACAACTAGGGTTGTGGGAGCCATGGCAAAAGTAGCAATATAGATTCCGGGTAGCGTAGGGTTCAATCTATATGTTGTCACGTAGTTAATCATTCGTTATTTACGTTTTCTAATGGTTGCAAACATTAGAACATGCCTAGGTTTAATTTGCTTGAGCAAAGAGATTAAAACCGGAAAATTTGATTAACTACGAGGATTCGAGACTACCAACTCTCGTCTTATGATTAATGCTGTAACTAGATTAATCTACTCGATGTTTAGGATTGAAATAAGAAAGTTCACCTTTTCAAGTTCGAGAGAATTGAAAAGGAAATTCGTCCATTTGGTTGAGAAACATTTAGATGATACCATTAATTCAATCACATCGTGATATGCATATAGAAAGAACCCGGTTAAGCTTTGAGTTGAAATTGTTACGACGCCATGGTGAACACTTCCCTAGTTCATTCTCATATTGATTATTACTCGTTAAAACTCGTAAATTATTATTCGCATTGTTCAAATATTGATCACACAACCCCCCAATTTACCGGAAACTATTGATTACTAGTCAACTAATTCACTAACGACTTAATTTGCACCTTATTCCCTGTGGGATCGACCCCAACCTCTGTTGGGTTCTATATTTGACGACGACCGCTTACGCTTCGTAATTGGAGTTGTAATTTGGGCGTATCAGTAGTTGTCATCTTATGAGCTGATCGTTAGCAGTCCGACAGAAAATTGCGGCTAACAATGTGGAGATCCCCTGGGTTGTTCCATGCATTTGTGTCCAATCTTTTCAATCACCTCCTATGGCCTCAAATTGTTCCCCAAGTATATCCACGGACGTTATTTTGGAGGAATCTGACGGGAGAAAGAGTTGTTGTGTGTTAGTCTAGAAAATGAAGTCCAGCTTAGGGGTGTCTGAAGTTGACAGAGTGATGGGATTTAGAAAGTGAAATTAATTTTTTTTTTCTTTTTGTATATCCCTTTTCGCTCTTTTCGCTTCCTCTTATCACCTAAATATAACTGTAATATTCTTGTTCAAAGTGATGTGCTACGTTGCCCTTTTATGCTGTCACGCGCGGTTTGAAATATAGTTTGATCGTATTTTGATATTATTTAGTACAATTTTTATCATGAAATTCAGTACTTCTCCTGTTAATATATTGAAATGGTGTAGCACTTCTTTGTTTGTGACACCTTTGCACCATTTGGCAACTGACTTCCAAAAGGATACTTATTCATTATGGACTGTAACATAATGTCTCTTACTTTTGTTTCTCGTTTTCATTAAATGACTTTAAGATTCCATTTTGCATTTGCTCCATCTCTTCAGAAAACTGTATACCAGCCTCAAATATTAGACAACTTTTACTCTCTTTTGGTTGTCTTGTTCTTTTTCTTCTCTTCTTTTATAGTTGAATGGCTCTCAGTCTAATGGATTCGAATCTTTTTGTTCTGGCTGTCACATTTGAATCCAGAACTATTCAGGAATTATCTGAAGCAAATAAGGGAGGAAACTAGCGGGAGATTATTAAGCGTTGCTTATCGACCTAATGGAACTCCTAACAAATGGTGGTCAGCGTTTTCCAAGAGAAAGTTTATGAACATGGTTCTTCCTTGAATAAGGTTCTTGCAATGACCAGAGCTTCAACTTCTGCAGAGGGTGATTTTGCTGCTACGGAATTCTTAGACTACCTAGTAAGGTTGGTTTTGTGATGAACGATGACTGGTGATGCACAATATTTGCCAGGACAACACTTTCTATAAGAGCATCTAATATGCTTACCAAAGAATTGTCTTATTTCATGTGTTATCGACGAACAATTGAACTAAGAACGCACAACATTACCTACTTTCTGCACTTTGTAAATTACTCACTCTACTTGTAATTTCTCAAGTACAAGTAGTGAGGATTCATACAGGCTACGCCGACTTACTTGGATTGAGGCGTAGTTGTTGTTGTTGTACTACTTGTAATTGCTCAAGCTACAGATATTATTTGTGTAAATGTGTGAAAGAAGTGTGTACCAAAATGATCCAATTTGCAGTTTCTTATTGCACTGTTGGATATGTTTATCTTGTATGATCTTTAAGAGTGCTTTCCTATTACTACAAACCCCATGAGTTAAAAGTTACGTGGGGTGTTAAAGAAACATGAGGTATAAGGTCTCAGGTTCAAATCTATACAAAAATTATTAGGTGATTCTTCTCATATGTCTAGCCTTAGTGGACAGAGTTATCTGGTACCTGTTGCTGGTGGGAGGTGGCAGGTCTCGTGGATTTAGTCGAGGTGGGGGGAAGTGGCCCGGACACTACGGTTATAAAAAATTTAAGAAAGAAGTTACATGGGGTAAGAGGAAAGTACTGTTAATTCTGTAAGGTGGGGTAGGAAAAAAATAAGTACTCTTTGATTTGTCCAGTCTTTAGTTGGTAAATCATTTTAATGTGGGTAGTTGATGTTTTTTTCTTGGATAAAGGCAATCTTGTTACAGATTTGCCTGTTTAAGGAAGTTCTTATCTTGAAGCAGCAAACAAGAAAGGAATTTAGACAAAGGTATATAAGTGGTCCAACTGGATATGAGTTTCTTTTTAATAACCGTAGTGTCTGGGATAGTTTGTATGTTTTTCAAGTGATTTCACTGATATCTTTTACTTTCCACCAGTACTAATACTGGAAATAGATATCGGTTAACTCTATCCATAAGGTTTGACCAGAACCAGATATGACTTCTTTTACTATTCAAGTCATTAAACAATTCTCCCTCCATTTTAATTTGTTTGACTTATCTGTTTTAAAAAAAGAATGATCCTTTCTCTTTTTAGCAATCTTTTAATTCTACTTTTTCACATGGCATGTTTAATAACTAATATCATAAGATTAAAGGGCATGTTAGTACATTTGATATATCTTTAATTTAAGATCACAAGATTCAAAAGTTTTTTTTTTAATTTTGTGTCAAATTAAAATAGGCCAAACAAAATGAGACGGACGGAGAATTGAATAGGGTGTTTTATGATGATATAGAGTCAAATAAAACTAATGTCATATGACTCATCATTTGGTAGCTGGTTAGAATTATGCACGTATTAGTTATGCGAGTATTAGTTAGGCAAGTATTAGCTCTTCCACCTTTTACTCTGCATAGATAATACACCAATTTCCTTATACTTATACATGTATAGTTATACAGATTTCTAAACTACAAATCAAACATCGTATTAACTTATACATGAATAACTTACTTTCTAACTAACTATCAAACGTTGTATAACTTATACAGAAATTAATACATGAATAAGCTACTTCTTTACTAGCAACCAAACGACAAATTTTTTGTAATGATGCAGTTTATGTCAACGATCATAAAATGGAGGGAGTATTAATTTTTGTATGATGCAGTTTATGTCAAAGATCTGAAAATGATATTTTGTAATGAATTTCGAAAAAAAATCTCGACTTTTCACATGATATTATATTTATTATTTAAAATTTGACAGTTTGGTCTTCTCTTTTCTTTTCAAAAAGAAAAAAAATGACACTTATCTCTATTTTAGTGTCTTAAAAGTGGTTATTTTTATATTTAAAAGCTATTTAGGTTTCAGTTTTTTATATTATCCTTAATGATGCGTTCTTATAGCTACTAAATTATACCTCTGGCAAACACTTAAAGTCTTTTTTTTCCCTTTTAAAATTCTTATTCAATTAAATATCGTCACACAAATGAAATAAAATTATTCGTATCAAGTGATACGTGAATTGCTGGCAACGGCGAAAATAATAGATAATTATAAAAAGTATAGCAATAGTAAAGTTAAAGGAAATAGTTTTTTGGCACATTGAACAAGTTGGAGAAGACCTTTTCATCATTATAATGAAGCCTTGTGATAAGAATCCAATTGATTGGACCATCTACTTCATTCATTTATTTGGAATTGGTAGGTCCTTCTTTGGTATGTTATCACGAAAAATGATTTTCGCTTAGAATTGAGCTGCAAATATTAAAATATAATGTTTTTCTTCTTCTTTAATATATATTTGAAATATGTCTATTGTATAATTTATGCAATCATGACATAAGATATGATTTTCACTTGAAATTGAATGCATAAATACTAAAATGTAATATTTTTTCCCTTTCACTTCTAGCCAAATACCTAAACAACCTCCTAAATTGTACATCTTTCCATTTAGACACATTAACTACTATAATTTGTTATTAAACACTTAATGTGTATCCAAAATGTGTTTAGTAAACACCTTATGCAAACATGTCATGAAGACTGATTTTCGCTTAGAGTTGAGCTGCGAATATTAAAATGTAATGTTCTTTCTTTCTCTTCTTTAATGTATATTCAAAATGCGCCTATTAAATAACTTATGCATACATAACATAAGGTATGATTTTCACTTGAAATTGCGTGCGTGAATATTAAAATGTAACTCTTGTTTTCCTTTCATCTTTAGCCAAATACATGAACCTTCTAAATTGCTAGTATTATATTTTTTCATTTAAACACATCAATTACTCGCTACTAAACACTTAACATATATAAAAAATGTGTCTATTAAACAGCTGGTATAAACACGTCACAAAAAGTGTTTTTCGCTTAGAGTTGAGCGTGCAAATATTAAAATATAATGTTTTTTTCTTTTCTAACCAAAATCTATCGACAACCTCTTAAAATTGTCATATTATAATTTTAGTTCATTATAATATATTTAGCCAATTAAATATTTAAAACTATAGAAAAAAGATTAAAAAAAGGTAGAAAAAAATCAAAAGAAAAAAAATCCCTAAAAAGAAGCAAAACAAGAATTTGTCTAATCCAATTCTAGAAATAAAATATTTTTCGAGCCCCGAGTATAGAGAAACTTTTGTTGGGAGCGTCATCTCAGTTAGATCCTATAGCGCGCAAATCCGAATTAATCGAGGCTTTAATGCGTACATCGAAACTCTCGTCGGGAGCGCCATTCCCAGATGAGTCCTATAGCGCATGATTCGAATTAATTGGACCTTTAATGCGAACATCGAAACTCCCATAGGGAGCGCCATTCCCAGATAGGTCCTATAGCGCGTGATTCAAATTAATTGGACCTTTAATGCTAACAACGAAACTTTCATCGGGAGCGCCATTCCCAGATAGGTCCTATAGCGCGTGATTCAAATTAATTGGACCTTTAATGCTAACAACGAAACTTTCATCGGGAGCGCCATTCCCAGATGGGTCCTATAGCATGTGATTCGAATTAATTGGACCTTTAATGCGAACAGCGAAACGTAGATATATGAATACATGATAAATAGCATATCTACCGTGTATCCACAACTTACACACTTATCTGTTTATATGTATTCAGTATTAATTTGACGTATTTAGTATGAATTTCATATATTATATTAAAAAATACACGTATCTAGTATTAAAGTTGTCCCGTTAGAACTTTTGATACATGTATACGTATATAGATACGTACTTAGACGAAGAAGAAAAGGAACATAGTATCCAGTATCAATTTCATCTAGTGCATCTAGTATTAATTTGATGTATCCATTATAAAATTCATACAATGTATCCAAAATACATGTATCCAGTATCAAGGTTGCCCCGTCAAAACTTTTAATACATGTATATTTGCCGCCCAAAATTTCCTATATCAACCATCACCGGATCTTTGCTACCAAAATCACCGCTTGCACCACCCTTGATGGTGGTGTATGAACTGGAGAATGTGCCACCAAGGTTGGGAAAAAAGTGTTGAGAAATACACCGAGAAGAGTACACAGTCAACTTGAACCATCCATGTTAATAACCTTGGAACTCCATGTTATATATAATATAATTTTTTTTTGACATAAATTGAGGAATGAATGTCAAGGATAAAATAGACATTGCATATGATAAGGGGGGAGTGATTATTTTTCAAAGTTGAGGGGGGAGTTTGATTTTTAAAGTAAAGTTGGGAGGTGTAAATGATTTTCACTCTATTTACTATTACAGTTAAATATATTATTCCTTTTGACAACTATTATTTTTTAAACATGAAAAATGAGAAGAAAATGCCAAAAAATTGACAAAATAGATAAATAGGAATGCTGACTTTTGAGGCATGCCACGTCACCGGGTTGAAGATCCTCTTTTATATATATATATTGATTGGATTAATTAGTTGGGTGAGTACCTTTTAGTAAATAATCATTGCTTTTAAACATATTTTTTTATGTATCACCATCTATAGCAATATTGTGTATCTGCACTATGTATTAAAAGTGATTTATGTATGCAATATAGATGTATTATAAGTGTCTTAAAATGTATCCTTGTTTTGTAAGAAATCTGCACTATGTACTAAAAGTGAATTATGTATGCAATATAGATGTATTATAAGTGTATAGATGTATTATAAGTATCTTAAAATATATTATATTTGTTTAGTAAGAAATCTACACTATGTATTGGAAAGTAAAAAGTAAATTATGCAGCGAGAAAAATGTATTACAACTGTCATTTATATTTAATAAATATAATACAAATCAACTATAATACATCTATATTGCACTATTTAATGAAAGTGAACCTAAGCCTAATCTCATTAGTTTAAGTATGAGGCTGCATAGAAAGCAGAGAGGTGTTCCTCAAATACAGTATTCGAACGCTTGTGGAATCTCAATCTCCACAGGCTTATTAGCTAAACGACAGGGAGTTTTAGTGAGAGGTTTTGCCCCTCTCAATCATTCTCCGCAGCCAGTGATCACTCAAATGATTGCAAAAAAGATTTGAGTAATTCAAAATATTTGCTATAGATGGTTAAAAAGATTTTATTGTCATAAATAGTAAATGTTTTCTATATATAGGATATATACGTGATTTCTCAGTAAAGGTAGAGTCTTTTTTAAAGATGACACAAAAGAAGCAATCCAATCAGCAGCATGACAAAAAATTATTACTAGCACAGACTAAATCTCCAAAGATACAAAAAATCAGCCCAAATACAAAAAACACAAATATTTTCAATAGCAGCAATGGAGAATCCTTTATTCATATTTGCCTATCAGGGCCGGAGATATGGTACCGGAAGGGATTCATCCGATCCATTCGTCAAAAAATTACACTATTAGAGTGTTTAACTCGAAAAACACGTTTGGCCATAAAATTTCAGAAAATTTCGGAATTTCAACTTAAATTTCAGAAATTTCAAGAATTTGAAAATCAACAAAAAGGTGTTTTCATTTTTTTCGCTCCAAATTACTCACAAAAATTCAAAAACAACTTCAATTTGTATTCATGACCAAACATAACTCTAATTTTCAAATATCGTTTTTCACTTTTGAAAACAAAAACTACTTTTTTTAAATTTCATAATGAAACATGGTCAAACACACACTATATATACAAGGTATTTTTTTTTTCCTTTTTGTGTGTGTATTCTGTAGATATTGAATTCCTTGCTTCTTCATTTTTCTTATCGTCGTCCGTTCAAGTGATTGAGGATGAACAAAGACCTGATTGGCCTTCAAACTGCAAATCAGCTTGCACAATACGTTGTTGTTGTGATAGATTGGTTCTTCTCTCAAATCTTGATAGACGTACTAAACTCATGCACCTTTTGCTCTGGAACTCCTCCACAAATGAATCAATAGCACTTTCCTCTCTAGAATATATATCGGGCGATTGTGTATTTGGATTGAGATATGACGCAACTAGTAATGACTATAAGATCCTAGTGGCAAACCTGAATGCAGGTGCTTCTGAGAAAGTATCCGTTGAAATTCTCCCTATAAAAAGTGGTTCCTGGAGAAAAATTGGTAAATATCCTACCGGCATTTCAGTGTTGAGAGGAATGCTTTGCTATTATACTATGTCTAATGATTATAAGTGGTCAAACACTTTTAATTTATGGGCAATGAAAGACTGTGGTGTCAAAGAATATTGGATTCAATTGCTTGCAATACAAGATACCAATGATCGCTGTGGTTTGTCACACTGTCTGTAAGTGATTTTCAGTGAAGAAAAATTTTCATGTGCACAAGTAGGCACTTAAATTGTATAAAGTTGAACAAGTAAACACACGCGTCCTATATATGTAGCATAATACACGTAGCACACCATGTAGGATGTGAATTTCCATGCAAGACGCCACATATGACGCATGTATCTACTTTTTCAACTTTATACAAATTTAAGTGTCTACTTATATACACTCAAAATTGAAGGACATAAATATCAGCTAAAGTTAAATTAAAGGAAACGTTTATGTATTATGTCAAATATATACATCAAGACCCATTAGCGATTGGCTGCCAATCATGACCAGGTGGAAGCATCAACACAATTGTTACGTATTCATAAGATATTGTGAAAATGGAAATGAGATTAAAAAAAAAAACTTGTAAAAATAAAATCTCTTATCTATAAAAGATGAAGATCTTTAGTAAAAAAATCATAAAATTAAAAAAAAAAAATTATAATAGGCTAGATTTCCATTTTTCTCGTAAAAATGGTAGGACACTCATAAAACTTTAATTTTATTTTCATATATATATATATATATATATATTTAGATATAATTTCAACTTTCAAATATCCTTTTTCAATTTAATTTTAAATATTACTTTAAAAAAAAAGACAAATCTAAACCAAACTATGTCAAGAAAATAAATATTCTACATATATAGAAGAACGCTAAAAGCTCCTCACCTTGGGTGTTCTTTATAGCATCAAATTATTTATCAAGTAGTATATTTATATGTTATTCTTGTTTCCTTAATGTGATGTCAAGTTTTCCGCAGATAACCCATTCTTATAATAGTAAATAAAGGTCAGGATTGTGTGCCGGCGTTTTCAATCTTCTCTTTTTATTTTTAGGCACTGTATACATATTTCTGTTGATAGACTATGTAAAGGCTGAAATAGAAGCTTAATTCTTAAGTAAAATTATGAGAAATTTGAGATAAGATAACTTTGACTAAGTGCAACAAACTATAAAGTGCATTATTTATCATGGTTGTCGTTGCTAAATAGACTGTAGTGCAGACTTACTTGTTGAAAAAAATGACTTGCAGAATCTTTAAAGAGTACTTTTTGTGAATATTGGGGAATTGTATGAAGTGTACATATTTGCAAAAGTAAGAAGGTACCATTGCTAACTCCTTTTATACTTTTTAAATCTTTTGGTTAGGAGAAATTGTACTCCTTTGTAGACTAATGTGTATGTGTAACTACTATGTTAAATGAACATATAGGAAAACAGTTACGTAATAGTAAGACTTAAATAGTTAATCTTAGAAAAGAATCAAAATGAATATAAGAATATGTTCCCAATACCAAAAAATAAGAAAAGAGAAGGATAAAATATAAAGACAAGTAGAGGGAAAATGTTTTCTCTCTTTACCATCCTATTTTCCGCAAAAAGCACGCAGTTAAAAAAATTCTGATACCAGAATTGAAAAAGTGATAAGTATCAGATGCTATAGGATTTCAGAACTTACAATCTTATAGGAAAATAGGTTGTTCTTGTTGTGAACTTATACCCATATTTACAGTTGAATTACTCATCTTCCTCTAATGGACTTTACTTGAGGGTTAATGCAATTTTGATTATTGTGGGAATATATTGACGGTAGAATCTAAGTTACAACTTCTTTTGTGCTTGCTTTTGAAATTTATTAGCATTCTTGACATTTTGGTAGATGTAATTGAGAGGCTTAATGTATTGAGAGGCGGAGGAATGACTTTGTTGTACTCTTGGTCTTGCAAAGGTAAGAATTGTTCGACAGGTTCAGTTTTGTTGTCAAAGTTACCTTGACTATGTTCTTTAAGGCTCAGAGCTTTTGAGCTTTTCGATAAATCTGATGCAAGTATATATATTATACCTTCCTTATACATGATTGTTAAGTGTAATAGTTGCAAATGTTACTACAAGAATTAAAAACAATGTCTGAGTTTGGCTGCATTAGTTCTTTGCTGGAAGACACTTTAAAAATTGTACTTGGTGAAGTAGAAAGGCCAACCTGAGAGCTTTTGGCCATATGGATTGAAGACCAAGTCAGAGACTACTAGACGTCTCGCAGAGCAACTCTCAATGAGGACGTTGAGCACATTTCAACAAAGATCTGGAGGTGCTTACTGATCTGATCTCCCTACATGTTGCTTGGTTTAGACAGGCATGGAGAACTTAGTTTCTAAATAAGAGCATACATAGTACGATCCATAACAAATTTACATAGAAAGCAATTGATCAATTATTTTCTAGATCGTAATGCAACACATTTGGGAATATCAGTCATAAAATCGCAAATTAAAACAGTTATATGTGATTTTTCCTCTAAAGGGAAGAAAGATAAGTACCACAAGAGTGTAATTAAAGTCTTTACATTTTCATTATTAATAAAATCATTCTCTAGAAATTTAGGGAATGATCTCTCATAGACACTTATATACAAATTGAATTAAAAAAAATAATCTTTTATATCTCTTATATGTAATTTTTTTTTAATAAAAAAACACATAAAATCTAAATCAATTTATAAAAGGCACTACAAAACCAAGTTTCCCTTAGAAATTCAATGAATAATATACACAAATTAAAGCACGAGATGAAATAGAAAAGAAATAAGTTTTTAACCGATAAAAATATTATTGGTTTATTGGTATCGGATTATTGAGTTAACAATTATTGGGCTATCGGTTCGATTTTCATTTTAAGATTTTAGTTAATGGTTAAACCGATAACCCAATAAGATTATATTAAAATTATATTTTTATTCTAATTATATAACTGTGGCTTTAGATTTTAAATATATAATATACCCTATTATTTTTTGCATTTTATAGTTATTGTGTTAGTGCTATTGTTTTCTTTATAAAGTCGTTGGCTTGGTGATGTTCTACCCATCAGTGTAAACTATGAACTGACCTTGTTTTTCTTTTTGAGAGATTGCTATGGTTGCTACTGCATTCAAGTTTGCTACTTAACCAGAAAGAAAATAAATTTATTTTAGTTAACGCGTTTGAATTTGCTTATGCTTGTAATTTGTGTAGATTTTCGTAGTGTATATATGAACATATAAAAAAAAGAGAAAGCAAAAAAAATTATAGGATCATTTTCTTATCGGTTTCAACTGTAAAACGAACTGTTAAGGATCAAAAACTGATTAATCAAAATTTGCTAACGAATATCTTATTGATTTGGTTATCGATTTTATATGTTTACAAACCAAAAATTGACAAACCGAACAAGTAATGCATAAAATCGAATCGAACCGACCGATGTGCACCCCTAAAAGCAATAATGTGAAGCATGCATGCTTATTAACGAACCTAATCACCTACTAACTAGCTTCAGTGATGACCGTACAAGAAATGAGTACTCCTTCATTCTTACTTAGAGGTACTTTCAGGTTCGAACGTTAGGTATGAAGTCATTTTTGGTGGGGAGAATGCTTACCCCTCAAAATGGGACTTTCCGACTTGAATTCAAATTAGTCAAGTCTCAAAATGAATACTAAATATCAGATGGAAAATATAAACTTCTCATGAACTTCATTTATTTAGCCAATGCTCTGTTTTATCAAATTTTTATATAACCATCTCGTATTCAAAATTTATTAGTTCAATTAATCCAAATTTTCGTCACATAATATTCAGTGAGAGAGAAGAGCTCGAAATCTAAACCTTCTAATTAATAGTAGAATTGATATTTTATTTTGAAATCAACAATATTCCAATAACCCCATCCAGCAACAGCAGCATCAATCCATACCAAAAACACTATATGCCAATGAATAAAACAAGCAATAAAGACTTTAGTTTCAATAATTTAATTAGATTTATGAAAAAAATGATTCAATATGATGCCTCTGAATATAAATTACAACAATAATATATTTGGTATAATCCTAAAAATAAAATCTTGAGAGGATGATTATCCGACTAAACTTAATATATTATTTGTATAATTCTTAAAATATATTTAGTAAATCAAAAAGATTGAGTAGTGTTGGTCTTGATTCTTCGGGTCAAGGTATTGAATTCCACTTAAATAATCTCTCGTTTTGAATGACACTTACATGTCTATTAACGTTTCTTTGCATGTTGTAGGGGTTTTATTCTTCACTTAGTTTTAGACTAGTTTTTTATTATTTTAATTCTCCTTCAAGAAAAAAATTGTAAAGAATTGCCGAATACCCTGATTATATTATTTTATCGGATACTTATTTATTTTCTAATACTAAATTAATATATAACTGTATTTACCAACCCCTAGGCAAATAAAATGAAATCACTTGTGGATAATCCAATATGCATGCATTCGTTGATATTTAAAGAGTTTGAACGCTAAAGTGAAAATATGATGTGTCCACGTGATTTAATCATATATTAAGCAAAGCGCAAAAGGTTTTCCTATAAATCACAGAAGTTTCATTTTATTTGAAAAGCACAAAAGACTTTCTTATATGTCTATACTGATTTAAGCAACATATTTCTGTACAAAAGAAACATCACTCGCACATACACTACTGATGACCATCATAATGAGGATCGCCAACGCCCGGAGGACCGCTGCGACCAGCGGGAGGAGCGCCCCGGATAGTGGGAGGAACACCCTAGACAGCAGGACCAACACCCTGGATAGCAGGAGGAAAAAGTCCCAAAACACCAAGAAACTCCATGATAGCATCAATTTTCCTGAAACGTACAGTTAAATTACCTTTGCTAACCTTACCCTATTGCATTATTGTTATAACTTACCCTATTGTCCCTTTTCCTTTTTTAGTTCTTAAATTATGGAAGTCAAATTTTTTGTCTCCAAAAAAGAAAGGAAAAAAGACACTCATTCTTCTACCATGAATTAAAATTTTCCTTATGCAATATAATGTGAAATTTTACTTATTAAATTAAAATTAGTATGTGTTTATAGTTTATAGCTTTGTAAGCAAAAAGTATGCCTCATATTTCTTATTATATAACCTGGATTAGGTTCTTTCAAGTTAATAAAAATATTAGTCACTTGTTATAATGTAATACATTGATTTTGTTGTTAAAATTTTTATTGATAGATATGAACATTCAAATAGTTTAATTCAAAGCTCTACAATATTAGACAAAGTTAATGACTATATAAGGTTTTTTTTTTTATATATATATATATATATATATATATATATATATATATAATCTTTGTTAGTGAGAAAACTTTTGTTGAAGAATTAAAGTTAATTTTAACTTGTACTTTGGAGCATAAGTCAAGTAAGCATAACTTGTGCCTAGGATTATAAATTCAGTAGTATGAACTTCTTAGGGCATAAAATTATGTCTTGTAAGACATAACTTGTGCCTTGGGATACAAGTTCAGTAATATGAATTTCATAAGGCGTAATGCTCTAAAACTGAACGTATGATTTGGGGCATAACTTATATCTTGGGGCATAAGTTTAGTGTATGAATTTCTTAACACATGATGTTCTAAAATTAAACTTTTTTTTAGTAAAATAAATATTTTATTATACCAAAGTAGTATTTACAGTACACCATATCCTTCTACTCTCCCATTTCTATCCAAGAGTCAATTACAATTATGAATAGAAGTTCAACTTGATCATATAATCAGCTAGCTTTGGAATTAGACTAGCTCGTAGGTGGACCTCCTGAATAATCAATCTGGTGAGGACTAGTGGTGTTCTACTCTTGGCCTGGAAAATAGTCTGATTTCTCTCATTCCAAACATGATACATTGCTGCAGCTAATATCTTTTTCCGCATTTATATTACTCAATAAAGTGCTCAAAGGCAAAAAAGAAAAATCACAAATTTGAGGGTCAAAAAATTAAAATCACCTCAAAATAGGTGCATTCTTGTGAATGATTCTGAACAGTTGGAACCCCGTAATCACCACCAAATATGAAGTAGAAGTTAGCCCATTTCTTAATAAAGTTTCTACAAGTATGAAACTCACAATATTGGTCCATATTTCAAGCAGATGTACAAAACATAACAAAGCCTCAAAGTATGATTAAATTATGTGTATTTTTACTCTAATATTTGATGATGTAAACATCAGGTGCGACAAATATGTTATATAAATGAAGAAGAAGAAAAAACAAGACAAAATTAAAAAAGAAAAATTGAGTCTAATATTTCTTCAGATAAAATAGTAAAGCATAATAATGACAATCACTACAAAAATCTTAATTTTTCAATTAATCTTGAAATTGTATACATTAGAAGTTCATTACATAACAAATGAATGATTGTTCATATATCTAAAAGGGTAAAAAACTTAACCCCTTCTATAACATAAAGCAATACCTTACATCAAATAATTCTTAAAATACAAATAATAATTAAAAAAAAAGAATGATAATCATGTTCTTTTCTTTCCCCTTTTTTCTTTTTGTACATAAAGTCATAGTGCATTGTAACTTATTGTATGTCACACCCCAATCGACTCCTATATTCCAAGAACACTAGTGCTGCACCATAGTGTGACAATGCACCTAAAATCACAAATACATGAAATATTTGATGACTATGACCAGCTAGGTCAAAAAATCCAGGCCTCCATCTCTCTGGAATTCGTGTAACGTAAAACATAGTCCCGATTAAATAAGACAGCGCCATGGCCAACTCATACGCTAATATGACGTTTCTTTCAGGCTCATCCCAGTTCAGTATTATCGCGTGAATCGCAGGTATCAGACCAAAAAATCCCATGGACATGAACAAAACAGCACGAAACGATCGATACTTCGCACTCGAAAACACGGGGGATAGAAGGGCGATGATAGTGCAAATCCCCATGATTGTGATGCCACTTAGGTACACAATTTGCCAATGTGGTGAACATTGAAAGATGTAGTAAATTGGTGGGAAGAATGAGGTGATTATCATGACTGTGATTCCAACATAATCCATTCTCAACAAGAGGATGTTTAGCTTGTGGGAGTGGCAAGAGAAGAGGTGACAAATGCTACTTGAAAGTAGACAAAACATTGAACCAACTAAGAATACATAAAATGGCCATGTTTCATTTTGTAACCTCTTTGTTGACATCATGTGATCCAATTGTAAGTGTTGGTCCTGGTTTAGATCAATTAGCCTAGATGGACCCTGAAAGAAAAAAAGGTTTATATTAGGGGAAGTTATACGTTTGTTCGATCGGTCAAAAATATTTATAGATCATTAGCAAATATACACATATTATACATTAATAACACACATATTACACATCTACCAACTTTGTTTTTGGCGGACGTACGACTATTTAAGTTAATTTCTCTGACTTTTGCTTAACATATCTGGACGTTCGGCCAAAAATAATCATAACTTCTAGCCAAATATACAAAAGATATACCATAAGTATATATAAAATATGTATATAATACATTAATATATAAAGAATATACATGTATCAGCTATTATTTTGGCTGACGGGTATTTATGTCAATTTCTTATTTCCCTAGTATATATATTATCAGTATAAAGAAATTAAAATTATTAAAAGTGTGACTTAACATGTTATAAGTTATAACTTGTTATTTATTTTATTATTTATGTTTCATGTTGTTTTTTCCTGCCTTTTAAAAGAATTTTAAAAGTGACTCACCTGAAAAAATTCCTTTGAATTATTGGAGACATTTGCATCACCACTCGTGGGAAAGTTCCTACAAGATTGAATCAAAATTTAATTAATTAATTATTTAACGATAATATACCCAGTGAAGTTTCATAAGTGGGTTATGAAAAGGATAGGATATATGTAAACATTATCTCTATATTTGTGAGATCGAAATGTTATTTCTGATAAATTCTCGATTTTAAAAAATGAAATAAGCAAGACTGAAAAGAAAATAATGATAGCAAATATCAAGATAAACAATGTAAAAGAAGTCGCATGTAGTAGTAAAAATTGAAGAAAAAAAATACTACTTGAATACAAAATAAAATTACTAAATAAAGACAAAATGAGCCGAGGAGACTAGCCCCCTTTTCCTCCCACATAAAAGTACGATAACATCAAGTAGCTACTACTTTTCTTCACTAATCATCGACCTTCGTATATATCCTAAACTTACAATAGAATCAAACAATCCTTTGTTTTTTTCTTTCCCAAAAAGTTGTTGGAGGTTGTGACAATGACTTTAATGAATCACAGACCTAGAATATTTTTTTTTTATTATAAATAAATGGGAACATATTTATGAAATGTAGTTGGAAGTTTGATGGCCAACAACACCATAAAAGCATATACTAAAAATTAAACTACTTATTCAATTAACCAACTTTTCAGGTATTAACTAAAATGGACCCCTTAAGGTGTCTTTTTAGCTGTCACTAGAAATAATTCAGCCTTTTTTTAAAAAAAAAGTTGACTTTTCATACTAATTTTGAAATTTAATAGTAGGAAATAAGAGACTTATGATTTTGTTGGGAAATTAGACAAAAAAAAAAGATTTTATAGGTTAGGTGAGCATACTCTATTTTATCTTGCCTCAAAGTAATACTAACACTTGAAAAATTCTCTCTTTTAAGTCACTTTAGAAATAAAGAGTTTTCAAGTTCAAGATCAAAATATAAAATTATTTTTATTAGATATGAGCGTCATATCCTAATATGAGATTTTCCTCACACGAATGAATTCAAATTCAATCATGTCCTTATACAAATATTAGATACTCAACGGGAAAAGGAGATGGCTAATGCCCAAAAAAGGGGGGGGGGGGGGGGGGGGGGGAAGTTATAATAAATAAATAAATAAATAATAATAATAATAATAATAATAATGGAATTTAGGTGACTTACCAAATAAACATAGTGATGAAATCAGAGAGTTGAGGCACTTGCACAACATTTGATAAGGTTAATCCCACAAATAGAATAAACCCAAGTAAATGCCTGCAAAATAGATTTTTTTTTTAAAAAGCAGAGTTTAACTTCTTAACACATGTTAATTCGAATTTTTACACTATTAAATCACCTTAATATGAAAATTATAAGTAATCAATCATCTAAACAATAAATACCAGAAAATAAAGTAGATTACCTATTACAACATATTAATATACATTGATAAGCGTATTAGCACAATTTTTTTTCCAGACAATAATTACACTACTAAAAAATCGTGAATTTTCGAATGTTATTCCTTTCAGCTATGAGTTCGGTAGAAGCCAGTAGTTTTGGTTCAAAATCCACGCTAATTTATCAAGAACACAGTAAATTGTGTTTTCTAAAATTGAAAACTCATAACTCAAAATCTTAGCTCGTGTCATCGGAAATAGGGAAAATCCGTTGAAAATGTTTCCAATGAGCCAATTTCTGACGGATTTCGCCAAAAAAAAATTTAAAAATGAAATGAGAGATAAAGTAGATAAAATACTTACGTCCAAACATTAAGAGTTTCATTATGCCAACGAAAAATGCTGAATAGAGCTTGTTTAATAGGCCAATTAGCTCTATAATAATTGAGAATAAACTCATTATCTTTCATATATCCTGGTAATTCTTCATAACAAACCAAAGGGTAATTATTATTATTATTATAATTTTCCCCTTTGTTTGTTTTTTTCTCAATATTCTTCTTGCAACTTTTGTTTGCAATATTTTTCTGATTTTCCTTTTCTTGATTCATATTTTTCCTCTTCCAAACAGACCCTTCAGAGATTTTGATCATTACTCCTTTAAATCAATGTGAAAATATAGAGAAGAAAAAAGAATTCTATGTTTTCTTTTGATTTTTTTTGGGGTGTGTTTGTTTGTATTTTTGAGTAATAAGTGAAGGTTTTTAGGGTTATGTTAGAAAGTGTAAGAAGAAGAATAGAGTATTTATAGCGTTTTTTTTTTTTTTTGGATTTCTAAGACTTTTAACAGTTAGGACAATCTATTGAGTTAGGTCATCAATAACTTCTTTGCCATGTTATTTTGATGAACAAAACCCCCCCCCCCCCCCCCCCCCCCCCCCCCCCCCCCCAAAAAAAAACAAACAAACACTCACAACAACTTTTTTTTAAAAAAATTGGTACACGTTGCATCTAGATTTCCCATTTAATTGGTGACTTTTTATATTAATCACTTTCTGCCGTCCATTTTATTTGTCATATTTTTTTTCACGCCTCTTAAGAAAGTATTATCTTAAAAAGGTAATTTGATAACTATTTTGACCCATCATAGCAACGACAAATAAAATGAATCGAGGGAAATATAAGATTTTTTTGATATATCTATGTGTAATGTCTACATTATATTGCATTTTCTAGCGAGTTTTAAGTTTTATTATTCGTCATTTCATGTGGTTCCTCGGTAGGTAAGGCTTCCATTAGCATAGTATCGTGTGCTTGTGCAGGTGAAGTGAAGCTTTTGTTAATTGATTTCAGACAGGTTCCTTTTTTTTTTCTTGCAACGGGATTAACATGTTTGGCATTGTTTGTTACCTAAAAACACCATCCTTTCTTATTGGCGTTAGGAAAAAGTCAATTTTTTTTAATCCCCGGAGAGTTTCACGCTCGAGAGACCAATCATCTATGTGAGATAGATGAGAGCGAGAGAAGGCATATTTTTCATTTCTTATCAAACGAATGACATCGTGTGTGTAATATTTTGCAATGTGTATGCGTCTTGTACATGCTTCAAGCTAGTAAAAATTAAATAGTTGCGGGGTTATAGTTATAATTTGAGTAGTGATTGTTATCTCCGATCTATTTATATTATTTGTCTTTTAACATTTTTGACTTTCACATCGTTCTTTTTCTGACACGCGGTATTTATTTATCGATATTCAATCTCATATTTTACGGAGACTTATTTATGATATTGCTTTAACAATGTATACACGTATTGTGCTTTCGAGCAACCTACCCAAAATTCAAATTTTAGGCATTAAATAAATGTGGAGAATTATGAGATGATCATAAATTATAAGCCAAGTAGAGATTATCTTTATATAACGGTTTATTATTGATTTGTTACACGTAAGGGTAATGGTATTTAAGATGAAAAGGCAATAGCAACTTGTAAGCAATTACAAGTTAGCTAGTCGAGTTGATTAAATACGTGATCTTTTAAATAGAATTTCAGATTCGAAATTCACTGCATATTTTCTCGGTCGATTTTTGTATGAGTTTTTCCTTATTCAATTTGTTTCTCATATGTAATTTATAAAGATATTGTTCGTTGATAAAAATATATATATTAGCAATTTCTCTTTTCTAGGATAATGATATTTTTCCTTTTGTGTAAAGAAATAGTTTCATAATGATTATGGCAAAACATTCCTTGCTCGATATTGGTGTATTCTTTTGATTATGTGAGATACTTAACAAAAATATTAAAGAAACAAACGTTAAAATCAAAATTATATTAATCTTAACTTGTGTATTCGAACAATGTCACACAAATTGAAACGGAAAAAAATACCACCTTAACGCGAGTATGGTCACCATTTACCACCACAATGCATCCTGATCCAAATGTATGTTTTAACGCATAGATATAAATACTTAAAGTATTTTTTATATTATTTGGGTCAGGCTAATTTACACACACCTCAACTATTCTGAGTCAATATTCTTATCTAAGGGACATCAATTAACATTTCTACGCTGCAAAACTATGATTAAATCTCCTTTAACTTTTTTGTTTATCTACTTTTAATATATATTAAGACTCTCTTAATGAAAATTCTAGTTCCGTCACTATCGACATAGTTACAAACTACTTACAATTAAATAATGTTCACATGTTGAGTGTCCACCTAGTACTTTGAATATGGACAAATATATATAAGAGTGGGAAATGAGCAATGGGTAGATGAAAAATTTTCCTACCAATTTTGGTTGAGGAAGCTAAGCTAATTTTTTTAGCTTCAATTTTTCTTTACTCAAATTGTTGTGTGAAATGCTTGGAATATGTTTCTTTAGGCAATGTTGAAAAGTATAATATTGTGAAACTTGTAATATTATAGCAAATAATGATTAGGAATAATAGTATTTTTGGTTCCTTAATTATGGATAAATTCTAACATTTAATACTTTGATATTTGATTATGCACATTTAGCCTTCAATTACTTGTACTGTGTACTTTTAATCCCTTTGCTTGAGAAAATTTACGAATTTTCAGAATTATTAATCGTTCTTCCATTTAAATACTCATGTGTTATGTTAAGCTTATATTGTTTTTCCATATTATAGGATGATATACTTCTAAAAATAGTACAAATATATAACCTATTTCCTACACAAAAGGGACCAAAATCATATATTTTAATTTATTGAAGGTTAAATATACTGAATCATATATTACGAGGATCAAAATTATAATTTATCAATAGCTAAGGAATTAGAAGTGCTATTAATTAATTATCCCCTAATCATGATTAGCTAAGTAATTAGGCAATATAATCTTGCGTTGTGAGGACAAGTGGCAAACAATTGGAAGATTTTGCTTAATATATTTCCTTGGTTGCCCTTAAGAAACTTTCAAATCTTAACCTAAACTAGTTTTTCTTGAACAAGTGGAAACTTGTTATTATCAAATTTAACACATTCATAAGGTTTAAATTTGTGTTAACGTTACAAAATTATTATTATTTGAATGAAAAATCAGTCAACTTTACTCAAATAGCGTGAAAGTTACTAAACCATTTTTAATCTATAATAAAAAAATCACTCAATTTTATCTAATTATCATCGAATCTTCAGACGCGTTAAAAAAATATAAGGTACTCAAAAATGGTCAAAGTAGTTGAATAGGAGAATCTCTGTGACCATAACGCTTGGTAAGTTTACCAAAATTATTCCTCTTCGATCCATTCGTTTTTTTTTTTTTCCAATTTAGATCTCGATTTGTTCATAAGATTAAATGGCCAATTATCCTCCGAACACTCGATTCTAATAGCGAAAGCTATGGAGAGTAACTGATTATAGAGACAGAACAAGTTACTCAAACTGCAGGTTTTTAATTTCTTTTTTTGATAAAGTATAATAATGGATAACTTATCCGACACACTAAGCATTCCACAATTGCGCAGAATTGAGAAAAAAGCCCCACCCCTACGAAAGTATATTTGATCTTATTACCTTTATATTAATACTTCCTCCGTTCATTTTTACTTGTCCACTATGTTAAAAATAGATTTTCAACAATATTTGTCCAATTTATGACACCAAGAGATAATTTTACATTTAGTTCCTAATTTGCGCTTATAATTAATTATAGTTATTTCTCTATTACTCCCTCCGTCCCATATTAACTGAGTTGTTGAGGCTTTTTTCATTGTTCAAAATAAGTGAATTGTTCAAATATCAAGATAATTATTGATTTTTTTTTCATTTTTGTCCTTCCTTTAAAGAAAGAGTATTTTACATTTTCTAGGTACTTACACTTTTTATAAAGTCATAATTATGATTTTACATTGAAATTTCACATTTCTATACAGGTGAAATTTCTAAGAGACACTATTTTACAAATTGCTTTATTAAGTGTAATTATTATAATCAAATTTCAAGCAATGTTATGTAATGACTAACTCTACTTTTGAGAATAGTGTGAGAATAAAGAAAATGATAGTAATGAAAAGTAATGTTTAAAATATGTCTTAGAAGAGTTTTCTTAAGGGGTGTGTATTATTTCAAAAATTCAGTTAAAATAAGACGGAGGGAGTACATTTTTCAAGATATTGTATTTATTATATTTAAAGGGTGATAAGATAAAATTACCTTTTTATTTATAGTTTCTTAAAAAGTGTGCAAAATCAATAATGGAGAAGTATTATTGAACGGAGGAAGTACTAAAAATATAAAGATTCAAATTTATTGCAATTCGAATTTTGACCTTTTGACTATTGATGCAAATCAAGATAGCAAGATGGATATCAAAAGTGAAGGTGTGGACTATCTTGGATATGAAAGCTTTCAATCATTCACGAAGAGCTTAAAGTGCCATGAAAGATTTATTAGAGGATCTTTTAAAGTTTATAATATGCTCAAATGGATTTATGAAGGAAGTGATTACAATCATAAATGTCATCAAGGACTTTGGAGCATTCTTCCAACCATCTTAAGCTTGGAGGACTTAAAGAAAGTATGGGAGGAAGACTTCAAGGCCATCAATATGCTTAAGTGACTATTTTAATAATATGATTATTTTTGTAATTTAGGGTTAGCTAGCTTTGAGAATAGAGAAAGACTCTTTGTGTGAATTTATGGGAGGATTCTTTTGTATCTCTTCAATGAACTTCTCTTGGATACTCAAAGTAAAATTTTCATGTGCGAGTTCATTTTCTTCCCCCATGAATTAAATCTAATGATTAATATATTTTAATTGTTAGATTTTCTCTTCTTTTCTTCTAAAGTCTATTCTTCCTCATTTCTATTTCTTAATTATATCATTTACCTTATTTTGTTTGAGTTTCTTGCATCTCGTCTTTACATCAACTATCCTTTTGGAAACCAAAAAAAAAAAAAGTTTAAAAATGAAGGCGTGTGGTGTGGGTGGGAGTTGGGTAATTAATAAACCAAATTTCATTGTTTTTTATAACTAGGAGAGTTGACTTTTAATTTCAAATTTGAAATGGAATTAAGTTATGCACATTAATAGTGATAAAGAAATTCTTATATCATTACTCCTTCCATTCTAATTTATGTGAAGGTATTTGGCTGGATATAAAATTTAAGAATAATATAAAAAAATTTAAAATTTATAATCTAAAATAATTCATATATATTTATGTGACTATAAATCATTTTAATAAGAATAAATTAAAAAGTTTAAGGTTAAATTATTATTACTAAATATATAAATGTATCATTTTTTTTGAACTGACAAAAAAAAATGTCATAAACCACAAAAGTAGTAAATTATAATTTATAATAACAAATTAATTATCATTTTCATCGGATTACAACTTGTTGTTTGTTAATAAATTTACCTATAATTATTTATTTAAGTAATTTGATGATATAAAAATATTTTTAAAACCGTCGTCAGTGCATAAAATTTAAACAAAACAATAGAATAGAAAATACATAAAAATCCTGCTAAACTTGGCTGCATAACTTACTTAAACACTTTAACTTCAAAGACAATTATTTACCCTCCTAAACTACTTTAAAGTGAATAAATACCACCCTAAAAATATAATATCACTCTCACAATGACAAGTGCATTACACACGCGCCACATCACCGCCAAATCAACACCATGTCAACGCCATGTCAGGCGGATTTAAAAACTAGACTGAAAAATTATGCGCTTTTTTATTTTTTGTCACGTCAGCCACTAAGGTTGTATTTAATTCACTTCAAAATTGTTTAGAGGGGTAAATAATTATCCGTAAAGTTAAAGTGCTAAAGTAAGTTGTTCAACCAAGTTACGTTTTTTTAAATATATTTTCTCATAATAGAAAGATGGTCTTTCTTTTCCTTATAGGTATACCCATAAAAAGATTGATGGCAAGCCACTCCATGTTCATAATGTTGGAAATTTCTAGCTACTTCCACGGAAAAACAAACTAAGGACCACAACAACATTTAAGACTTAAGACTTATGGTTTAATATTTAAGGTTTTTAGTGTTAAATTTGTTATAATTTTAAAATTATAAGTTCATATATACTTTTTGTTACAATTAATTTTAGTGGATTTTTACATGTAACATATATCTCCTTTTTTAATTATACACATTAGCATCAATTGAAATATGCATGGTGATTTTACGGCTTAGTGAGGCTAATGTGTATAATTAAAAGAGGTGACATATTTAAGTGGTTAAAGAAATTCAAAAACTTGAGTCGGAAGTGTGACACTTTATCATGTCTCCAGATGCTTAACCGAAACAAATCGTAATTCGAGTATACAACAAATGAAATTTACCGACCAGTTTAAAGATCTTTCGATTATATTAAGCATTAGTAAATCTCTTTGACCTATGAAAAGACTTTTAGTGTAGCGTCAAAAGTTGTTCAAGATTGCTCTGAGATAGACGATAGGACATGGCTAACGCAGTAATCTCGATCGACGAGTTATCCTTGACAATTTCTCATCCCTTTCCTGCCGAGCTGCTTTCTTTACTGAATCTCACTATCAAAATTTCTGGTTTCGCCACTGCAGGGGAGAGAGGTGCATGCCAGCTTCTAACTAACAGCTAACATATATATGGTTATTGCTGGCAAATCAGTTGAATATGAATTGACTTGGTTTCATTTCAAATGCCCATCACTTTCATTACTAGACATTTGGTACTAGTTATTAGGAACATAAGATGAGCTAGCTAGTGGCTGGAGCATTTATTAGGAGTACATTAAATGATATGTCATTTTTTAAATTTAATTTTGGATGATGAGAACCAATTTAAATGCCAAAATGTGAACATTTTGTAGAGTCAAATGTTAGTGCACCATGTGTGTTCATTTATTTATTTTGTTGTCACGCAAGTACTCCATTCTTTCAAGTGGTAACGTAATCCCTTCGCTCCTAAATATTTGTCATATTTTATTTTATATACTTTTTAAGAAAAATATTGATTAGAGTGTAATTTGACTAAATTATCTTTATTTATTATTCCTTTCAATTTAATATTTCTCTCTTTTGAACCACATTAATATCTCTTTACATTTATGACTAAGGGTAAAAATGGTAACAAACAATTAATTATATGTTGATTTTTAAAGTAACAAGTATTATGGATCATCTCTTTTTAGTAAACATGACAAGTATTTAGGAATAGAGAGAGTAGTAGTTGAGCTTCAAGTTTTTGCGGGGATTGTCCTATTTGGGTATGGCCTTAAATTAGTAATCTTAAATTTTCTTTCCTACTGCTCATTTTCAAGGTTTTGAAGGTTGATTTGAACCAGATTGTTGATGAAATTTGCATATTTGAACTCCTTAAGTTATGGGTAACATGAGTGTTCAAATAAAATTCTACTTTTTTTCTTTCGAGCTCAGAATTGACTTTTGGGTGGATTTTTTAAACCCGTGATAAAAGTCTAGCAATATGGGTGTCTACGATTTCGTATGCTTATATAGATTAAGTATTTGATTAGATTGGAATCGTTAGGAGACTCTAAGAAAGGATAAAGTCGTTATTTGAGACAGTTGAAAGAATATTCACACTTTTGAAATTAATTCACACTGATATATGTGAAATAAATTATTTATCACATCACAAAAAGAGAGATATTTTATCACTTTCATTGAAAATTACTCAAGATATACATGTCTTTCCGTTAAAAATAAATGATGAGGCATTTGAGACTTTCAAAATATATAAAGCGAAAGTTGAAAATAAATTGAGTTTGAAGATTAAATCAATTAGATCTGACAGAGGTGGAGAGTACTTAAAATAAGATTGTATTAATTTTTGTGAAAAAGAAGACATTAAAAAATAACTGATTATGTCTTATACACCACAACAAATGGTGTAGCAGAAAGAAAAAATAGAACTTTCTTAAAAATGATTAATTCTATATTTTATGAATTTGGTATGTCTGAAAATCTGTGACTGAAGCTTTATTTTCAGTCTGTCATATTTTGAATCAAATTCCTTCCAAGAAGCAGGATGCATCTACTCATGAACTTTGAAAAAATCAAAAGTTAAATATAAATTATTTTATAATATGAAATTGTTTGACTCATATTAGATTATCAGATCAACATATGACTAAGATTGGCTATAGATGAATAGATTGTGTATTTATTGATTATTCACAAATTAGTAAGGCTAATAAATTCTTAAATTTTGAGACCCCAAGCCTTCACACAATTATTGAATTCTTATATGCTAATTTTTTTGAGCATATATTTTTCAAGAAAAAAAAATCTTTGAGCAAGTTCTTCTATATCTCCTTTTAAAAGAAAAATAGTTGAGTCCTTGGAAGAAAGTCAATCAAAGGGTAGTTCAACATCAACCAAGCCAAGAGATTTTGAACCTGATTTTCAAGCTTATTTAGTTAGAAAAGATCCTGAAAGTTATGCTGAAGAAATGTCTTCACATGATGATCCTTTCTGACGTGAAGCTATTGATGATGAAATGCATTTTATCATACCAAATAATACATTAATTTTATCAAATTTCCCCCCCTTGATGTAAACCTATTGATTGTAGATGAATTTTTAGGAAGAAATTGAAATCTGATGGTATTTTAAAAGGTTTTACTCAAATAAAAAAACATTGACTATTTTGATACTTTTGCAATTATGGCTCGGATGACTTCTATTCGAATCTTGCAGAAATTCATAATCTTGTAATTCATCAAATGGATATGAAGATCGCATTATTGATGGAGATTTAGATGAAAAAGTTTACATAAAACAATCAGAAGAATTTGTCATTCATTTTCAAGAACATAAAGTTAATTTGTAAGCTTTAAGCTTCTAAAATCTCTTTATAAATTAAAACAAGCTTCAAAATAATGACATGATAAATTTAGAAGAGCCATGATTTCTAATGATTACTTAATCAATGATGGTGATATTTGCATATTCAGTAAATTTCAAGAAAATTCTAGTGTTATAACTTATTTTTATGTAGATGACATGTTGATCTTTGAAATTGATATTGAAAGAGTCAAAGAAACAAAATATTTTCTTGCTTCTCAGTTTGAAATGAAAGATCTTGAAGAAGCTGATGTGATTTGGGTATTAAAATTATTAGATAAGCTAATGATTTGACTCTTACCCAATCAAGTTTATCGAGAAAGTTCTAAATAGGTTTGATCATTTTGACGATAAACCTGCTTCTACACCATTTGATTCTAGCATCAAGCTAATGCGAAACTCTAATGATGTTCTTGATCAATTGACATATTTTAAGATTGTTGAGAGATTTATGTATGCCATGCATTGTAACTGATGTTGATTACGCAGTAGAAATTTTGTGCAAGTTTACTAGTAACTCCAGAGTTGAATATTGAAATATCTTAATTCGTGTTTTAAGGTATTTAAAGGGTACGACTAATGATGGCCTGCATTATTCTATCTTTTCAGCAGTTCTTGAAAGCTACAGTGATGCTACTTGAAATTTTGATCCAAATGACTCAAAATCTATTATTACTTAAGTTTTCACTATGGCTAGAGTAGCAATTTCTTGAAAATCAGAAAGAAAATATGTATTACTCACTCAACCATGGAATCAGAATTTATAGATGTCTTCTGCTGGAGAAGAAGTTGATTGACTGCAAAGTATGCTGATGGATATTTCTTTGTGGAGTAAGTCAGTACCACATTTGACTATCTATTGTGATAACCAAGTTGCTATATTTCGTGTTGCAAGTGATTGTTACAATGACAAACCTAGACAAGTTCGTCTCAAATATAATCATGTGAAAAAATTATTGAAAGATGGCATAATATCGCTTCAATATGTGAAGTCCAAATTTAATTTAGCAGATTCTTTGTCTAAAGAGTTTGGCAAAGAGTTAATGGTGGAAACTTATAATGAAAATATGAGAATAAAGCCTGTTGTAAACTAATTGTACTTTATGGTAACCCTACCGAATGATGTAAAAAAAATAATAAGTAAAATTACAATTATGAAACACATCAATAAAAAATTTATTTCCTAAAAGAGTGAGCGGATATGCATGAGTCCGTTGTATTTTGCACCCCTAATGTATATCCTCTTTTGCGATTTGCACTCTATCCTATTTCTTTTTATGACTCGCACCCTAACCTCTTTATTTTTTTACAAAACAATGAAAATACTATTTTTCTGAAATCTTCACAAAGGCAAAATTAAAAATACAATTAATAAAAAAAGAATGACACAAAATAATCATTCTCACTGTACCAGCATTCAAATCAAAGGTGATTACCATAAATTTAAAAGCAAAAATATTATAAATATTAATGAGAATCACCATTAGAAATTCTCATTAACACTCTGACCTGGAGTTCTTCCTTGATGTGTATCCTCGAAGGGGTGGAATAAATTCTGGTGATGCCATCATCATCTTATTGCAATATAATTTTTGATTAATTTAACTTCAATTAAAAAAAAATTCAAGACTCCATTTTATCTTATCTTCCTGATGGGTTAATCTCATTTTTTTTAATTAATTCTCCACATATTATGTTTTCAAATCATTCCTCCGAAAGAAATCCCTCATAAATACATATATAATGAATAATCCATAGATATAAAAGGGATGATGAACACATGGATTTAGAAAAGCCAAAGAGAAAAAATGGATTAACAAATTTTTGGAGCTATGATTAATACAGATGGTTTTAACGGGGGAAAAAAATTAGTATTTGATTTTTGGAGAAAGACCAAAAAAAAAAGGGAAAGAGTTGATTACCTATTGTACAAATTTGATGTGTAAAAAAGTAATATACTGATGGTGAATGAACTTCTCATTATTAATAAGAATCACCATTAGAAATAGTTGTTGTATCTAAGATTTTGAAGTCATGGTGATCATTTTTTATTTGAATGTTTGTATATTCAAAATGGTAATAATAAATAAAAATGGAAGAATCATGGCCGCAAACGATCTTTTTTATTTAATTCATTTTTATTTTGTGTAATTTTTTCTTTATTAATTGTATTTCTAATTTTGTCCTTGTAAAAATTATAAAAAAAGAGAGTATTCTCATTGTTTTGCAAAAAATAAGTAAAAAGGTTAGGGTGTGAGTCATAAAAAAAAATTAGGATAGGATGCAAATTACAAAAAAGGACATACATAGGGATGCAAAATGCAACGGACTCGATGTGCGTAGGTTGAGATTCTTTTCTCTTAATAAATCTATAAGATCGATATCGATTGAATTTAGTAAAAAAACTCTTGATAGATTTACCAAAATTCCTACTAAAGAGAAGGATGAGATTATATTCTCGTAATAAGTTTATAAATCAATTTTTAATTGAAGTATGTAGGAATATACCTGATAGATTTATCAATACTTTATCGTAAAAGGGGATGAGATTAATTCTCTTAATGATTTCATAGACTATTTGATCGGAGTATGCAAAGTTACTGCTGATAAATTCACCGCTCTAAGCAAGTGTAAAGTGAAGGTCGCTTCAATAAGATTTTAATAGGAAAATCTTAAAACACTTAGATAAAGGATTCAGGACACATGGTCGTAAGGTGTCAAAGGCTTTTAATTTTCATCGAAACATAGTAATGTGCGTGAAGTATTTTTCTACTTCATTCAACGAACTACTTAGTTTAAGTTTCATTCACTATGTAATCAACAATTTAGAAAGCTTTCACTAGCTAATGGTTCAAGTCCAAAAGACACCATTAATGATGCATGTTATTACTAAATTAATGTCTCAAATATTTTTTAAAGATAAAATTTCTTGAAACAAGTGGGAGATAGTTAGAGTTAATGTTTCAATTAATTTTTTAAAACAAATTCATCCAGTAAAAGTTTTTTGATTTCAAAATACATGAATGTGAATTTTAAAATTTATTCTTCATTTAGTTTTCTACGTTATAGGTTCTTGGAAGATACATTATTTTTTGCAAAATTTATGAACCTATAATAACTATTACTTAATTAAAACTCTTCTCTTTCGAAAATTTTTGTCCTTTAAATAAAGTTTCTTTTCTTTAAAAAGGCAAGCACTTCAAAAAAATACTTTCTTTTGAAAAACGTAGAGAGACATTGATTAAATGGTGAAATCACTGATTGAAGAATAGAAGAACCTTTCTTGAATGCTACTTGTTTTGTGGCTTAGTTGAATCTCGAAGATGGAGTTGTTATTTATTCTTCTGTTTGCTCGTGTGAGAGACTCCAACTATCTTCAAAAAATATATCAACATACCTCCAAGCCAAATAAATTTTATTTCAAATTTATTGTACTATTATCATTCTTGTTCTAATAAGAAGTTCATTACATAACAAATGAATACAAAGCAATACCTTACATCAAATAATTTTTAAACTACAAACTAAAAAGGAAAAAGTATGACAATCATATCGTTTTCTTTCTTTTATTTTCTTTTTTGTAAACAAAGTCATAGTGCATTGTAATTTATTGTATGTCACACCCCAATCGACTCCTATACTCCAAGAATATTTGTGCAGCACCATAGTGTGACAATGCACCTAAAACCACACATACATGAAATATTTGATGACTATGACCAGCTAGATCAAAAAATCCAGGTCTCCATCTCTCCGGTATTCGTGTAACGTAAAATATAGCCCCGATTAAATAAGATAATGCCATGACGAATTCGTACGCTAGCATGACATTTCTTTCGGGCTCATTCCAGTTCAGTATTACCGCGTGAACAGCAGGTATCAGGCCGAAGAATCCCATGGACATGAATAGAACAGCACGGAACGATCGGTACTCTCCGGTCGAAAACACAGGGATTAAGAGGATGATGATGGTGCAAATTCCCATGATTGTGATCCCACTTAGGTACACAATTTGCCAATGTGGTGAACATTGAAAGATGTAGTAAATTGGTGGGAAGAATGAGGTGATTATCATGACTGTGATTCCAACATAATCCATTCTCAACAAGAGGGTGTTTAGCTTGTGGGAATGGCAAGAGAAGAGGTGACAAATGCTACTTGAAAGTAGACAAAACATTGAGCCAACTAAGAATACATAAAATGGCCATGTTGCTTCACTTTGTAACCTCTTTGTTGACATCATGTGATCCAATTGTAAGTGTTGGTCTTGCTTCAAATCAATTAGTCTAGATGGACCCTGAAAGAAAAGAGTATTTATATTAGAAAAAAGTTATACATTTGTTCGATCGGTCAAAAATATTTATAGTTTGTTTTATTTTATATATATATATATATATATAATAATATATATATATATATATATATATATATATATATATTATAAGCTGGCAACTATTAAGCTAATTTTGCTGATTTTTGTTTAACACATTTGGACGCTCGGTCAAAAATAGTTACAGTCGCTAGTCATATATACAAAAGATATACAATAAGTATATATAAAATATATACTATACATTAATATATAATGAATATACATATGCCGGCTATTCTTTTGACGGGTGAATATTTATGTCAATTTCCCTAGTAAATATATTGTTAGTATAAAATAAAAAATATTAAAAAGTGCAACTTAACATGTTATAACTTCTTGTTTATTGTTTTCATGTTATTTTTTCCTGCCTTTTAATTCAAGAAAATGAAACTTGTCTTTTAAAAATAATTTGAAAAGTGACTCACCTGAAAAAATTCCTTTGAATTATTGGAGACATTTGCATCACCACTTGTGGGAAAGTTCCTGCAAAATTGAATCAAAAAATTTAACAAATTAATTATAGAACAATAATATATCCAATGAAATCTCACAAGTAAAGTCTGCGAAAAATATGATATATACAGACATTATCTCTATCTTCATAAAATAGATATTTTATTTTCGATAGACTCTCGACTCAAAAAAAGTGAAATATGCAAGATTGAAAAGAAAATAACGATACCAAAATAGCAAGACGAACAGTGTAAAAGAAGCCGCATGTAATAGTAAAAACATAAGAAAAAAGATGATATGCTAATACTAGTAGAGGAGACTAGTCCCTGTCTCTTCCACATAAAAATACGCTAATAGATGGCTGCATACTACCTTTTTATATCCTAATCATCGACCTCCATGTATACCCTAATCTTATAATAAAATTAAACAATCCTTTTTAGAAAGTAAATCACTTACCAAATAAACAGAGTCATGAAATCAAAGAGTTGAGGCATTTGCACTACATTTGATAAGGTTAATGCCACAAATAGAATAAACCCAACTAAATGCCTGCAAAATAGAATTTAAAAATAAGGTTTAGCATTTTCTAAATTAGGCTAAATAAACTGAAAATAAATAAATAAATAAATAATTTACCTCTAACAAATCCAATTTTAAGATTTAACCAACAAGTAATGAGCAAAAGATACTTCTTAACACATGTTTATTCGATTTTTTACCCAGTCAGATCACCTTATAATGAAAATTATAAGTAATCGATCATCTAAACAATAACTATCAAAAAATAAAGTAGATTACCTATTACGTATAACATATTAATATACACTTATAGACAAAAAGCACAACTTTTTTCAGGCTATAATTACATTACTAAAAACGTCAATTTTCTAAGGTTGTTCACGTCGGAACCAATGACTGTGAATTCGGTAGAATTCAATAGTTTTAGTTCAAAAATCTACTTTATAAAATGTATATATAATAAATTTATCAAGAACTCAATAAGCTATGTATTATAAAATTCAGAACTCATAAATTAAAATATTAGCTTGTATCGTCAGAAATAGGAAAAATCCATTGAAAATATTTTTCAATGAGCCAATTTTCGACGGAATTCATCAAAAAAAAAAGAAGAGAGATAAGATAGATAAAATACTTACGTCCAAACATTAAGAGTTTGATTATGCCAACGAAAAATGCTGAAAAGAGCTTGTTTAATAGGCCAATTAACTCTATAATAATTGATAATAAATTCATTATCCTTCATATATCCTGGCAATTCTTCATAACAAACCAAAGGGTAATTATTATTATTATTATTATTATAATAATAATAATTTTCCCCTTTGTTTATTATTATTTTCCCAATATTCTTCTTGCAGCTTTTGTTTGCAATGTTTTTCTGATTTTCCTTTTCTTGGTTCATATTTTTCCTCTTCCAAACAGACCCTACAGAGCTATCAATGTTTTTTTTTTCTTTTCTGATTTTCGTAATATTCTCTGTTTGTTTGTTTGTTTGTTTGTTTGTTTGAGTAATAAGTGAAGCAATTTTAGAGTATATATAGAGTTTTTTGGGGGGATTACTATGACTTTTAGTTAGGTCATCAATAACTTCTTTTGTCATGTTATTTTGACGAACGCCCCGGATGTGATGAGTTGATATCGAAGTGCCAAACAATTCCATTAATAAGAGCTCTTGGAAGTCATCAGCCTATTATCTTCGACATACTTTTGCTCCGTTGAATGAGAACCACCCCACAAATAACAAAAAATAAAATAAAATGGTACACGTGGCATTTAGATTTTCCATTTAATTGGTGACTTTTTATATTAGTTATTTTTTCCAGTTCATTTTACTTGTCATGTTTTTTTAAAGCACCTTTTAAGAAAACATTAACTAAAATGGTAATTTGATTAAATTATCTTTATTTATTTTTTATCTCAATCTAATATTACTTTCTTATTTACCACATTAATTTTTCTCCACATTTATTGAGGAAGAGTAAAAGTGAAAACTAATACTCTGTCCATTCGAAAATAAGTGTCGTTTTAGCTCATTTCAAGTTCAATGACAAAAATAATAAGTGGAAACCATTTTTTTAGCTTCAATTTTCCTTTATTCAAATTGTAGTGTGAAATGCTTGGAATATGTTTCTTTAGGCAATGTTGAGAAGTATAATATTGTGAAACTTGTAATATTATATTACAGCAAATAATGATTAGGGGTTAATAGTATTAGTGGTCTTTTAACTATCGATAAATGCTAATATTTAATTTTTGTGATATTTGACTACGTATTTAGCTTTTAATTACTTGAGAGGTGTACTATTGATTTCTTTGCTTGAGAAATTTCACAAATTTTCAAAATTAAAAATCGTTCTATTATTTAAATATCAATGTGTTATATTAAGCTTGTATTGTTATTTCTTTTGTTGTCCTTAAGCAACTTCAAATCTTAACCTAAATTATTTTTTATTGAACAAGTGGAAACTTGTTATCATTAAAATCTACAGATCGATAAGGTTTAAATTTGTGTTAACTTAACCAAATTATTTTTTTAACAAAAAGGTCAGTCAACTTTAATCAAATTTAATCAGTTACAAAAAATCACTCAATCTTATTTAATTATCATCGAATCTTCGAACGTCCTGAAAAAGATATAAGGTACTCGAAAGTGGTTTAAAAAAAATTCTACGATATTTTCATTATAACTTTTATAATTGTAGTTGTCATTTAAAAATATTTTTCTTGAGTCGAGGGTTTATCAAAAATAATCTCTCTACTTCGCACGAAGTAAGGATAAGGTCATCGTACACTCCACTCTCCCCAAACTCTCTTGTGAGATTATATGAGTATGTTATTATCATTATTAAATGATAAATTAAGGTTTAGAAAATGGTTAAAGTACAAAAAGTGGGAAATTTTGGCCTTTTGACTATCCTTTTGAAAGGGGTGTGGTGTGGGTGGGAGTTGGGTAATTAATAAATCAAATTTCTTTGCATTCGTGTCTTTCTATAAATAGGAGAGTTGACTTTTTGTTTTAAATTTAAAATGTAGAATTTATGTTATGCACATTAATAGTCTTAAAATTTCCTATATTATTACTCTTTATGTTCTAATTATGTGAAAAATGTTTAATTGGCGGTTTTTAAAATAATTCATATATATATATATATATATGTGTGAGAGAGATTATAATTCATTTCAATAAGGGTAAACTAAGAAGTTTAAAGTTAAATTATTACTACTAAATATATAAATATGTCATTCTTTTGAGACTGATAAAATAAAGCATCACATATAGTTTTTGTTGCAATTTTAGTGAATTTTTACACGTAAAACATATCTCCTTCTTTAATGGTACAAATCAGCATCAATTGAAACATTTTGCATGAGATTTTACAACTTTATTAATTGAGGCTACTATGTATAATTAAAGAAAATGACATATTTCAAGTGATTAACTATGTAATTTGAGTACTTGAGTACACACGCAAAATAAAATAAAAAAATCGAGTCAGGAGTGTGACACTTTATCATGTGTCAAGATACACAATTAGAACAAATCGTAACGAGTGAATAAGTGAAATTTACGGATAAATTTAAAGATTCATCCCTTATACTTGGCCATATATTGATCACTCTCTTTGACATATGAAAAATTGTTAGTGTAGCGTCAAAAATTGTTCTGACGTAGATGATAGGACAAGGCTAAGGAGGTAATCTTGATCGAGAAGTCAACCTTGATGATTTTTCACTCCTTCCCTGCCGAACCGCCTCTTTATTGAATCTCATTATCAGAATTTCTAGTTTCGTCACTATGGAGAGAGTGGTGCCAGCTTCTAACTAACAGCTAACATACATATGTTTATTGCTGGCAAATCAGTTGTATATGAATTTTCCATAGCTGCATTTGTATGACTTGCTTTCGCATTCCTAAGACCATCACTTTCATTACTATACATATAGTACTAGTTATTAGGACTTAAAAGGGTGACAAAATCAAACCTAACTTGCTTAATTCATTTAGTTCGTTTAAGTTTTTGATGATTATTATCCCATTTATTTATTAGTTCAATTCATGTCAGTCCAATTCATTTCAACCCATTAAAAATTGGGTTGATATATGTAATTCAAATTGATTTTTGAAAAATCTTGTCAAAAAAAATTAAAAAGACGTTTTTTATTTGATATGTTATATCTAACCATAATAAAGAAAAAAATAATTTTATTAGGTACTAAAATTTTACAAAAAGACAAATAAAGCAATCAAAACTTAGTAAAAATTAGGCAGATTGGGTTATGATCTATTACCTGACCCGCTTTAACCCAACTCATGTTGACCCAAGCAAATTTGGATCAAATTGAATCTTGACCCATTTTGACCCGTTCAAATTTGAGCCAACCAGCCCAATTGCCAATCTAATAATATTTAACTTTTGTACACCACATAATTTTTCAATGAAGAGTTTTTCAATGAAGAGTATGCACCAGGTCACCCTTAGCCTAAAATGACTCCGCCCATGGTATTAGAAAATATAAGATGAGCTAGCTATGGCTGGAACATTTATTAGGAGGAAATTAAGTGATGTCATTTTTTTTTAGTTTTTGATGATGACTGCCCATTTAAATGTCAAAATGTGAACATTATCTAAAAGAAAAATATTTATGCACCATGTGTTTATTTACTTTGTTTTTTGTTGCTCATGTAATATAAGTAGTTGAGCTTTAAATATTTTGTATCAAAATGTCATTCAGTTTAGACTGTCATGCTCAATAAAGAAAGAAAAATTGGAAAGAGAAGAAAAGAAAATAATTTTATTATATGCGTTGTACTCTTTTTCTTAGTTAAAGTCTTATCTCATTAAATGTTTTTTATAATGTTTTTAATGAGGCGTCAAACAATGTGTATTTCAAGATACTCTTCTCCTTCACTACTAGTGTTTACCCTAAAATTAGTCTTTACCCAATATAATTAGAACAAAGATTTTTTTAATCGCGAATCAGTGAAAAGTTTGTGCTATCGAACATGATTTTTTTGCTCATTTTTCACTGAACTAGCTCACTGAAAAAAAGCATGGTGAAAATTTTTCTTCATATAAAAATATTACTATTTTTTTTCACCAACCCAATCAAAATATTTGTGGGAATAGCCACTAAACATTTTTCAATGAAAAATTTCAAGAAAAAAATAATAATATTTTAGTAATGCTTTACTAGGATTTTTTTTAACTGAATTTTTTCTAGTAACATTTTGACTGGGCACATCATTTATGTACTTTCAATGGTGAGTGTAATGAAATATATTATTTATGTGAATGTCTCCTAGATATAATCTCATCATCTCCCCGCTACTCTTCACCATTATGTTCCACCTCCACATGACCTTAAATTCTAAATGTTATGTCTCTCGCCTGCTTCATGATCTTTCTCCTTAATGACATATTTATGGCTACCTTTTGTTGCCTCTATGTAACACTATAAATAAAGGTTTTGGGGATTATATTGTATACACTTGAAGACTTAATGCTCGAAAGAAATAAGAAATCTCTACACTCTTATCTCTTATATCTCTTTATTTGCTTTGTCTATATTTCTTATTTGCTCTAATTTTATAACACATACTTCTTTCTTTTAAAATTAAAAATATTTCACGGTAAAAAGATTGTTCTGATAGACCCTCGACTCAAGAAAAATATTTTGAATGTGATTTCAGTATAAGTACCTTTTTCAATTATAGGTCAACGTTAACACTTGTAGTTTGAAAAAAAGATTGGGTTGATATGTAATTCAAATTGATTTTTGAGAAATCTTGTCAAAATATTTTAAAAAGTTTTTTTTATTTGATATGTTATATCTAACCATGATAAAAAAATAATTTTATTAGGTACTAAAAGTTTATAAAAAGACGAATAAAACAATTAAAACTTAGTAAATTAGGCATATTGGGTTATGATCTATTACATGACCCGTTTTAATCTAACTCATTTTGACCCAAGCAAATTTGGATCATGTCACGACCTGAATGACTGTGAGTGGCACCCACACTAACCCTACGATGGAAGAACCAATTAACCCAAACCTTAACCCTTATACTTAGCAAGTTTTAGAAGAATTCTCTTATCTCCGTCGACGTGCCTGCTTCCTCTTAAGGGCAGTTTTGTCATTTTATGTATTTTTGTGTATTTTTTGATTTTCACTTAGGCTACATCCTTTAGTTTTAAATTCATAATTTTTAGTTATAGCTTTTACTACTTTAAATGCCGATGATATTTGTGTAAATTTTACTATTACTTTGAGTACAAAAAATAACAGTCGATAAAAAAAATATTTCGATTATGGACATTCTAGTGGATTCCGTCACATATTTTAGATTAAAAAATAAAATTATTTAATCAACACCACTTAAAATTTATCAATGTTAATAATATTTATCATGTATTTATTTTAAACTTAATAAGATGATTACTACTATAAAATATATAAGTTATTTTAGATCAAAAATTTCAAATTATTTAATCAACACCACTTAAAAAATAATCTATGAATAATATTGGGGCCGTGCACTGCACGAGCTTTCTGTAACTAGTTAATATATAAAACCAACTTTAAATATAAACCATAGTCGAAAACTGATAAAATAAGTGTGGAATAATTTGACTATCTATTACATCCCTCAAGAACTGAAAGTTATCATACAAGAGTTCTAACAATAACCAATGTCTATGATATTCAAAAAGATCAAACATAAATAATAAAGAGTCTCATCGTCCGAAAGAAGGACAATGACCAAGAGAGGATCCACGGCAACTTGAACGGTAGTGGTCACCTTTAGATCGTAGTCTGCAGCCTAGCTAAAGGTGAGATCACGTCTGAGCCTCTGGAACACGATTTGCACTCACAAAAGAATAGTACAGAATAGCATTAGTACAAACACTGTGTACTAATAGGTACCATAGACCGACTCAGTTTAGAACAGGATAACAATTAAAAGGCACTTCAACACTTAGCATATAATTCAGTCAACAGATAGTCATCTCAAGTCAAGTCAACAACATTAGTAACAAGTTCACATAGTCACTAAATATCGCCACAACAAAGTAAGAGTGAACACTTTCAATAAACATATTGTAACGACCGGATCCGTCATTACAGGTAAACTTTTCATGCCAAGTTTTGAGTTAGAAAACTTCCGGGTTTGAGAGTTAGAAATTCTGGGCTAGGCTAGTCTCAGACGGTTTTTGAGCAAGGTATGGTCTAGGAAAATTCGGGTAAGGATTGGGTAATTTGTCTTGTAGTGAGCTAGTTTTTCCGTTAGCTAAGACATAGAGGAGTCCGGAGAACTTTTCAGAAGTGAATTCGGGTGAGTAGAACTCCCGGTATTGAGGTTGACATGAAGGGGTTATTTCGGAATATCAGGGATTTAAAGTGTATTATAAAATAGGCACTTCTGGGGGATTTTATTACTTTCTATCTCGTGTCAACCGCCATAGCGATTGACACAGCACGGTAGCGACCACCGCTATAGCGAAATAATTTTCGCTATAGTGGAAGTCAACTTTGATCAGCACCATCATAGCGGTCTGTTCCACTATGGCGGTGGTGTTGTAGCGGTGTACGGATCGCTATAGCGGACTGAGTTGGGATTTAATGCAGAAATTTCTCCAAAACGTCCAGTTTTTCCTCAAGAGCGTTTTGGAGAAGAGAAAGGGTGATTTGGGCGATTTCAACTCTGTTTTTCATCATTTTTTGTCCCAAAGGTAAGGATTCTACTCCCCTAACTTAATATTATCTTACCGATATTATAGAATTGCTAGTTGTGGACTTAAAAAAAGGTTTGGGTTAACTTAGGAATGGTAGAATCTGGGGAAAAAGGGGATTCTAGGGCGTAGAAGTTCATGGGTTTTGAATATTATTGTTGGGTTATGATCAATTAGCCATAATTCTCTAAATGTATCCGTAAAAATGATAGACTTAGGTGAACTAATGATGAAAAATCACGAAAATGGGTGGAATGATCATAGTTTGGCCTGGGAATTGAGATTTTGCATAACCTGGATAATTAGTAGGCCATGTGGACTGATTTTAGAATCTTGTAATTATTTTTAGACCAAGAACAAGCACAGGCTTCAGAACATGGGAATACTCCGGTCCAGTAGAACTTTTATGTAATTCGAGGTAGGTGATGGTTATTGTTTTCTCAATATGCAATATGTATTTATGTATTATCGCTTAGTATTGTGTGAGTTGCATGCTTAGGGAAAGAGATTATGAATGTCTATTCGTTCGTTTATTCAGTCTTGTGAAATGAACTCAATTTTGTTGCTTGTTGGTTTACAAATGTGCTTTTGTTCATTATTTGTTGACTGTTGGGTTTTGTGTGACATTCAATTGGCTCGGGTACCACGCCTGGTATGGGATACTTATTGGTTGCCTCAGGTATCATGCCTGATAGGGGATACTTATTGGTTGGATCAGGTACCACACCTGGTATGGTATACTTATTGGGTTGCTCGGGTATCATGCCTGGTATAGGATACTTCTCGGGTACCACGCCTGGTATGAGAATTTATAATGGTTGGCTCGGGTACCACGCCTAGTACGGGTTTGATTTACTAGCATTGATTGCATTCTTTCGATGATTCCATGAGTGAATCAGGTTATATTCTTCAATTGTGATTTTTGCATATAGTCCATGATAGGCTGGGTAATTATACTTAGATGTGGGGTTGGTCTTAGTGTAGACTGGGATTGCATGTTGATAACATAGGTGGTGTCTTAGGAATTCTTGGTAGGTCCGAGTTGTGTAAAAAAGATATATGTTATTGTCATTGGGTTTGTCATTGGTTGTTAATGGGTCTCATATGGTTGATAAGTTAAGGAAGAGACTTGTAGTCTAGTTATATTGTGACTTGTATTACATGTTTATTTTGCTTTACTCAACTTTGGTTTACTGTTCATATCTTGTTTATTGGAGCTGGCGATGATCCTACCAGGACACGGTGGTTGTGTACTGATTCTGTACTTGCTTTTTCTTTTTGTGAGTATAGGACATCTTTCGGCGGCTAAAACGCGACCTCACTTATAGATTCAGCGAATTCAGGATTCAAGGGTGAGCTGTTCTTTCGGGCTACCTTGTGTTCATCCATGACTAGTTATAGTCCACTTGTTTCGGGCTTAAACTCTCATTTTGCTTTTGGGATTGCATTCTCATATTCTAGACGATTGGTAGAATATTTTGGTACGGTGACTTTCAGGTTCTAGGGAGATTGTTTGCAGATTCTTATTTGCTAGTGTATTGAGATTATGAATGATAGCTTATTTTATGCAAACTGGTTTTGAGATGTTAAAATGGTTAAATTTTGGGTCGATATTAGTTCGCTCATCCAGAGGTTTTGGGTGGGTTCCACTCACGACGGGTTCGATCGTGACAAAGATGATATTAGAGCTCTAGGTTCATTGATCTCGTCGTACCAAAATGAGTCTAGTAGAGTCTTGCGGAACAATACGGAAATGTTTGTGCTTTTCTTTGAGAGGCCATAGGACTTTAGGAAAACTATCTCTTCTTCCTTCCTTCGTGCTATAACTTGATTCCAATTGATATCTAACTCTTTCCGCTCTTTGTTCGTAGATGGTTAATATGAGAAATAATAGAGCGAGAGCAGTGGGCCCAGCTGTCAGAGGTAGAGGAAAGGGCAGGGGCCGAGGTAGAGCAGCACCCGCCATGGGTGGAGCTCAAGTAGCTACAGGAGAATGAGAGGCGAACCCTCCCCCACCCTTGAATCCGGCTGAAGAGGAAGTTGAGGTTGTTGTTGAGGAGGGCGCTGGTCAGGAGGTGGCGACACCAGTTGGAGGTGAAGGCCCTCCCCCAATCACGTCCGAAGCATTTCAGCAGGTGTGGAGCTTTCTTAGTGGACTGGTTGGTGCGGGAGCCACCCCTATGGGTAATGCATATCAGGTTCTGGGCACCCAACCAGCGGTTGCAGCGGCTCCTAGGATGGATGCGGCCTCGAGTACTGATGAGTTCTTCCGTCCAATACTAGGACCGATTATGATAGAAATGAGCATGAGATGATAACTAAGTTTCTGAAGCGGAAATCCCCTACATTTCAGGGTATTGAGAAGGAAGATAGTTATGAATTTATCTTGGACTGTTATGAGAGGCTGCACAAGCTGAGCATTGTGCAACAACATGGGGTTGAGTTCACAAGATGGGCATTGTGCAACAACATGGGGTTGAGTTCATCACTTTTCAGCTGCAGGGTGATGTTAAGCAATGGTGGAGGTCTCATGTGTAATGCCGGCCATCGACTTTGCCTCCGCTGGCTTAGATGGAGTTTCATGCTCTCTTTTTAGAGAAATATGTGCCCCATAGGTATCGTAAGAAGAATGAGTTTCTGGCTCTTGAGCAGGGTAACATATCAGTTTCAGCATATGAGGCCAAGTTTCATGCCCTATCTTGTTTTGCTACTCAGTTGTTGGGCACCAAACAGGAAAGGATTTGGTTGTTTGTGAAAGCTTTGAATACTGAATTGCAGGTGTTGTCAGTGCACATGACTTCAACAGGAAAGAGCTTCAATGAGGTCACAGACCATGTAAAGAAATTGGAAGGGGTTAAACAGGTCGGGCAGGCTAAGGTGTTAGCCAAGAAGTCCCAGAATGAGGGAAATTTCAGTGGTTCGTACTCCAGGGTCCACAATCAATAGGTGTATTCTACTCGTCTAATTCAGTCAGCCTTGTTCTCTTCTATAGGTGGTCATCCGGGAGCCAGTCAGTTTTCAACTCCTAGAGGCCAGGGGGCTTCCTACACTTCTACCAGCTGACCAACTATTGACCGCATATGTTTTCATTGTGGTGATCTGGGTCAATTCAAGAGGGAGTTCCCTCACAGGCAGACAGGTAATCAGGCTCAGCAACAGTCTAAGGCTGTGGTCCTAGCGGCTAGAGGTGGTTATGCTAAGGGTCATCTACAGGGTAGGCGAGGTAACTTTCAGGGAGGCCAGAGAGACAGAAGGAATGGAGACGCGGGCAGGGGAACAACACAGCCATCTAGGGAAGTTGCTCGGCTTGATGACTGAGCCCACTGTTATGCTTTTTCAGGGAAGTCTGAGGCTGAGGCATCAGACGAAGTGATCACAGATACTATTCTTGTATGTGATAAGATGGATTTTGTACTATTTGACCCAGGTTCTACTTACTCTTATATGTTTGTGAATTTTTCCTTGGGTCTGAATTTGGTTTGTGATGTCCTTGATTCTCCTATCCATGTTTCTACCCCGGTTAGAGAGTCTATGATAGTGACTTATGTTTATCGTACTTGTCTTGTGGTATTTGTGGGGTTGCAGACTTGGGTAGATTTGGTTATTCTGGATATGTTAGACTTTGATGTTATCTTAGGCATAACCCGGTTGTCTTCTTACCATGCAGTGTTGAATTGTAATACTAAGACTGTGGCTTTAGAAATTCCGAATAAGGATAGGTTAAGTGGGAAGGTGTGTACAGGCCTAAGTCGGCTAAAGTCATATCATTTATTCAGGCTAGAAAGCTAGTGGGGAAAGGGTGTTTGGCCTTTTAGGCTCATCTTTGGGATGATAGTGTGGAGTCCCCATCGATTGAGTCAATTTTGGTAATTTTGGAGTTTCAGGAGGTATTTCTGGTGGATTTGACTGGTATGTCTTCGGATAGAGACATTAATTTTTGTATAGACTTGGAGCCGGGCACTCACCCAATTTACATTCCTCCTTATCATATGGCTTCGGCAGAGTTGAGAAACTTAAGACTCAACTTCAGGAACTTTTAGATAAAGGTTTTATCCATCCCAATGCTTCACCTTGGGGTGCTCTGGTATTGTTTGTGAAAAAGAAGGATGGTAGTATACGGATGTGCATAGACTACATACAATTAAATAAGGTTACCATCCAAAACAAGTATTCTTTACCCCATATAAATGATCTCTTTGACCAGCTACAGGGTGCGTCTGTGTTTTCGAAGATTGACTTAAGGTCAGGGTACCATCAGTTAAAAATTAGGCCCGAGGACATCTCTAAGACTGCTTTTCAGACTCGATATAGGCATTACGAGTTCCTAGTGATGTCATTTGGGTTGACCAATATGCCGGCAACATTCATGAGTTTGATGAATGGGGTATTCAAATCTTATCTGGATTCATTCATCATTGTCCTTATAGATGACATATTGATCTACTCCAAGAGAAGGAAGGAGCATGTTGAGCATCTCCGCATTGTGTTAGATATTTTGAGGCACTAGAAGTTATTTGCAAAATTTTCTAAGTGTGAATTTTGGTTGACTTTTGTCGCTTTCCTTGGGCATGTGGTGTCAGAAAAAAGGGTGATGGTGGATCCCCAGAAGATTGAGGCAGTTAAGAGTTGGGTCTGACTTGGCCTAGTGACTGTGGTGAGGAGTTTTGTGGGGCTTGCAGGCTACTACCGTAGATTTGTCAAGAATTTTGTGTCCATTACTACTCACTTGACGAGGTTGACTCAGAAAGAGGTACCATTTGTGTGGTCTGACAAGTGTGAGGAGAGCTTCCAAAAGCTCAAGACACTTCTTACTACAACTCCCATTCTATCATTGTCGGTTGAAGGTAAGGATTTCATTGTATATTGTGATGCTTCACATTCGGGTTTAGGTGATGTGTTAATGCAGGACGGGAATGTTATAGCATATGCCTCTAGGCAGTTGAAGGCTCATGAGAAAAATTATCCAACCCATGAATTAGAGTTGGCAACGGTGGTTTCTGCACTCAAGATTTGGAGACACTATCTCTACGGTATCAAGTGAGAAATGTTCACCGATCATCGCAGTCTGCAACATGTATTCACTCAAAAAGACTTGAATCTGAGGCAGAGGAGGTGGATGGAGTTGTTAAAAGATTATGATGTGACCATCTAGTACCATCCGGGTAAGGCTAATGTGGTGACAGACGCATTGAGCTGGAAAACAGTCAACATGGGCAGTTTGGCTTATTTGGGGGTGTCCAAACGACCATTGGCAAAGGAGATTTGGGCTCTAGAATCTAAGTTCATGCAACTGGGCATCTCAGAGCAGGGTGGGGTGTTGGCCAGTATTGAGGTCAAATCCACTTTCATAGTAGAAATAAAGGCCAAGCAGTTTCAGAATGCACAATTAAACAAGCTTCGGAGCAAGGTAATATCTGAAGAGTCCAAGGATGCCATGTTAGATGCTGGTGGGGTGGTGAGCTTTATGGGGAGGATTTGTGTTCCTCGGGTTGATAACATAATCCAGAAGGTGTTGGCGGAGGCTCATGGTTTGCAGTATTCGATTTATTTGTACGTAATCAAAATGTACATGGACTTGAGGCAACTTTATTGGTGGCATGGGATGAAAAGGGATATAGCTGAATTCGTGTCCAAGTGTCAGAATTGTCAGCAGATCAAGTATTAGCACCTAAGGCCTACAAGACTACTTCAGAGAATACCCGTAGAAGTGGGAAAGGATAGTCATGGATTTCGTGATGAGACTTCTGATAAGTTGGTATTATACCTACTTATTTAGCTTCTAATCTTATGCTTTTGCTAGTATAAAGTGGATAAATAGTGCAACTTGACATGAATTTCTTCTATTTTGTAGATTTCTGTGTTTTAGAAGGGGTCGAGAAAGATTCAAGTGAAAAAGTCAAATGGAGCAAAAGGAGGAGTTGATGATCACTGGCATCAAATTGACCATCGCAACCGCGAGACCTAAGGCACGCAATCGCGATGCACAATGAAACAAGCAAGCCATCGCGACTGCAAACTACAAGGCACGCAACCGCGATGCACAAGAAATCACAGCTACGCGACCGCGAGAGTGAATCCACGCGACAGCGATGAAGGAATAGCTAAAACCTCACGACTGCAAGGACTGGTCACGCGATAGTGATGAAGGCGTCATCAGCTACGGGGGCAGAAATGGAAATTTCACCTTTTGGAAACCCCAATTCACATAAAACACTTCCAAGCCATCTTGAATCATATCTTTGGCTATTTTCAGAACTTTTGAGCAAGGTTCATCAACCAACACCATAAGAGTGAAAATTTGGATGCTTTGTATTGTAAAATCTTTAGATTCCATTCTTCAACTCTTGTTCTTAATTGCTATTTATTTTGGTGTATTTGTTGACTTATGATTTTGGGTCTGTATTAGAGATAATACTTTGTGGTTTATTGAATTCATATATAGATTTTGTTCTTGTTTGATTATTTGGGTCTATTGAATCCTCCATTGCTTGAATTTATAGTCAATGGTTGCAAACATTGACTTAGCTTACTGATTTGGGTTATTGCTTGAGAGAGAATTTCCCTAAATTTGGGAAGTTTCAATAGTGGGTACTTGGGAATCCATTTAGATTGGAGGCTAGACATAGCTCCAATCACGGAATCTCTCATTTATGGGTCCGAGCTAAAAATAGAATGACCTCCCCAAGTTAATTGGTTGCTTGTTTATTGCACCGAATGATGTTCTAACCAAAATCATTCGAAAATGTGGATGTTGATCAAGAGATAGCATTCCACACTTATGACCAAGACTACCTACGTGTCAACCGGGTGCAAGTCTTGTGAATTGAATTTCTCACTCCCAATTCTCCCTTGTTATCCTTGCTTGATGAAAGCAAGGAAAGCCATTGATCAATTTATCTTTTATTTGATTTTCTTTATCTTTTAGTTGTAGTTAAAACCCCCTTTTTAGATATCTTTTTCCCTTTTTGTTATTTGAACTTCAATAAATTGCTTGGACTCTTTATTGTCTCGATCACGACTACATTGTTCCCTTGGGTACGACCCCGACACTCATTGGGAATTATAAATTTTGTTTTGACTACGCGATCATCGTGACCTTCTCCTTGGAGGGCACGATTTGAGCGTTATCAACTTCCCAAGACTTTGGGAAAATATGACTCTATTTGGGTCATTGTGGACAGGCTGATCAAGTCAGCTCATTTCATTCCAGTCAGAGTAGACTATAATTCACAGTAGTTGACTAAGATCTATATTAAGGAGATCGTGAGACTGCATAGGGTACCATTGTCTATCATTTTAGACAGGGGTACGTACTTTACCTCTAAGTTCTAGGGTAAGTTATATGAAGATTTGGGCACTCAACTCACTTTCAGCATAACATTCCATCCTCAGACAGATGGTCAGTCGGAGAGGACAATCCAGGTGTTAGAATACATGATGAGAGCATGCGTGATTGACTTTGAGGGCCATTGGGACCAGTTTCTACCATTATGTGAGTTCTCATACAACAATAGCTACCACTCAAGTATCGACATGGCACCATTTGAGGCATTGTATGAGAGGGGATGCAGTTCACCTATAGAGTGGTTTAAGGCAGGCGATGTGAAGCCTTTAGGCGTGGACTTGGTAAGAGAAGCACAGGAAAAGGTAAGGGGCATTCAGACCAAGTTGCTAGCAGCCCAGAGCAGGTAGAAGGAGTACGCGCATCGCAAGGTAAGAGACATGGATTTTCATTTTGGTGAGAAAGTATTATTGAAAGTGTCACCAATGAAGGGGGTTATGCGTTTCGGCAAGAAGGGCAAGCTCAGCCCTCGGTTTATCGGTCCATTCGAAGTTCTCAAAATTATAGGGCTAGTGGCTTATAGGTTAGCACTGCCGCCTAGTTTATTCGGTGTACATCCAGTCTTCCATGTATCCATATTGAAGCGGTACCATAGGGATAGGGAATACATTATTAAATGGGGTGAGATATTACTAGACAAGGACCTTCAATACGAAGAGGAACTGCTTGTGATTCTTGATCGGGATGTCCAAAAGTTGAGGACAAAGAATATCAAATTTGTGAAAGTTCAATGGAAGTATCATCTGGTTGAGGAATCCACTTGAAAAACCGAAAAGAACATGCGGGACAAGTACCCTCACTTGTTTGAGGATTCAGGTACTACACTTTTCCCTCTTTTATTTCATTTTTTTGTGTTTTGATCATTCGGAGATGAATGATGGGTAAATTAGTATCTATTATAATGACCAAATCCATCATTATGAGTAAATATTTTATGCCAAGTTTTGAATTAGAAAACTTTCAGGTTTGGGAGATGGAAATTCTGGGCTAGGCTAGTCTCAGATAGTTTCTGAGCAAGGTATGGTCTAGGAAAATATGAGTAAGGATTGGGTAATGTATCTTGTAGTGAGCTAGTTTTTATGTTATCCGAGATATAGAAGAGTTCGGGGGACTTTTCAGAAGTCAATTCGGGTGAGTAGAACTCCCGGTATCGAGGTTGACGTGAAAGAGTTATTCTGTAACGTCGGGGATTTAAGGTGCATTGTAAAATGGACACTTCTGGAGGATTTTATGACTTTTTATCCTGTGTCAACCGCTATGGATAGCGGTTGACACAATGCGGTAGCGACCACCGCTATAGTGGAATAATTTCCGCTATAGCAAAAGTCAACTTTGGTCAGAACCGCCATAGCGGTCTGTTCTGCCATGGTGGTGGTGCTGTAGTGGTGTATGGACCATTATAGTGGACTGAGTCAATATTTAATGCGAAAAATTCCTCACTATGTTCAGTTTTTTCTCAAGAGCGTTTTGGAGAAGATAAAGGGCGATTTGGGCGATTTTAACTCCGTTCTTCATCATTTTTTGTCCCAAAAATAAGGATTCCACTCCCCTAACTTAATAATATCTTTTCTACGTTGTAGAATTGCTAGTTGTGGACTTGGATAAAGGTTTGGGTTAACCTAGGAATGGTAGTATTTTCGAAAAAGATGACTTGTATTGAAAATCATTTCGAAAATCTAGTTAAAGTTTTCAAAGCATTTTCAATTGAAAGCAAGAGTCGTCACTTAGTTTTATAAAAGGAAAACCAAGAAAAACTTAGAAAAAGTATTTAAAATCTTAAAATAGAAAAAGACTCCAAATATTTAAAAGATTCGAGGTAAGAGGTTCAAATTAATATTTCGAGAAGGGTTTTAAAGTACTCAAAATATCCGCTAACTCGTGGTTATCCGGACTTGTTTGAAAACTAACTTATTTCAACTAACTTTGAAAAATCTTGTGTTAAAACATCTTATTTTTGAGGAAATTATCTTGCTTCCAACTTGATTTTAAGAAAACATAATAAATAAGACAAACTGAAATAAAGGAAAACTCATAAGGAATTCACTTTGAAAGAAAACATGCTTGATTTTTTTTTTCTAAACTTAAAGAAAGCTAAATGTTCATGAAGAAAATATTAAACAATTTTAAAATAGATTGAATCAGAAATGTTATGCTTTTGGGGAATAATTCAACTAAGTTAAAGTGTTAGAGTCCACATTAATACAAATAATCCTATCTAAGCAAAGATAAATAATTAAAGAGATATGATTAAGCCTTTGACTTAATCTAAACTTGTCCTAAAATCTAGTTTGTGGACCCTATTTAGTCCCACCGCCGTCCGTTTTGGACTTTTAGTCCAATTTCATCTTCTGCCCAGTTGGGCTGCTGCTACTGTTCGAACTTCATAGACTTCGGTCCATTTTCATGCTGTTATCGTGAAGCATATGAGCTTTAGTCCACTTTCCTCAGAATCTTGGTTCATTTTGGACTGCTCTTGCTCCCTTTGTTATTGCTGGTCATTCTTCTTTGGGACTCAAAGTGTTGGGCTTGTCAGCCCAAAGAAATACAAGGGAGAAATTTGTGAGTCCATTTAGACTCAGGGCAGTTCATGCACAAACAAAGAAAAAGAATTAATAGCAGATATAAAAAATATGGCTAGAGCTAATTTTCTAAAGACGCACAAATGAAAATACTCAACCTGAAACATGACTTTGATCCTTCTTGTTGTATATCAAATTAGGAGCTAAACGATGTTTAACAAGAATTCATCCATATCTGATTAAATTATCTCAACCAAAGCAAAGGCGTAATTAGCTAGGGCAAGCAAATAAGGGACGCTTAATCTTTAGAAACCACACGACATGCTGGTTTGGGCAAGAATACGACAGGAACCTCATAGAAGAGACATTACCAAACAAAATAAATTTATAAGAGTTCTTCATCCAGTTTAAACAGTTGGAAAGAATTGATCAAATAAGTCACAAATAGCAAATAGCAAGTCACAAACTTATAGTAATTTCGAAATAATGACTATGCACACCTCATATTTCAAGTTTAAAATAGATTCCATCATCGAATGAAAGAGATTAAATCTTATGGAACCTAACTCAAGTTTATAAGCAAAACAGGCGAAAAATGTTTCAAGAAATAGGTAAGGACAACATTCAGGTTGAACAAGCAAGAAACAAGATGATACTTCAAAGGACCAACATAGAAAACATGATCTTGCCATTTTGTTCTTGATGCATTTTTTAATGGAAAGAGGTTTAAATTCATTGAGCATGCTTTGAGTTAGTGAAAAAATAGTCATGTTGGAATGAATTGAAATGCACAAGATAAAAGAAAAAGCATACAAACATGTATGGTCGAATACGACAAGCAAAAATGGAGGTAAGAAAAGAAACCAACTATGCCTTACAAATTTTCATACTTAACATTTCTAAATTTAACGTATCAAGCTGGTTCTAATCTTTCATTTTAGGCATAACATATCGACCACATACACAAAGAAGATAGTAAGATTGACACTCGTCTGAAGGCCTTAGATCTAGAACTTTCAGAGATGAATGACATATCACGAAGGGATATATCTCAGCTCTAGTTCAGAGTCTCAACAGGGAATTCATCAAGGAAGAGAAACCCCTTCAAAATCTTTACATAGATAATAGTAAATCAATTTGTTCATGTAAATCAATATCATTCATGAACACATACAACCATTTTGAAAGGGAAAGAACAGAGAACGGGGGGGGGGGGGGGCAAACAAAAATTTAAAGGGTTTTAGGGGGTTAACAGCCACTTTAACTAAATAGATTTTAAGCTAACATTCACGATTTCTTCATACCAGGTCGAACAAAAATAGCCTAAAACCAGCATGTATGTTTCTAGAGAAAGAGAAGAAGAAACAAAATCTTTACATTTTTTCTAAAAAAAAGAGAAGGAAAGAAAGGGATGAGTGGTTTACCTCTTTTGGTGTAGCGTCGGGACAACGAGCTTCTGCCATAAAACTTCACCACCAGAATCGAACTTCAGACTTGGATTCGAACTTTAGTTGTACTTTTCTCTGAAATCTGTTGATTTTCTGTGAGCTAGAGAATGATTCTCCAAAAGAAAACTCCAGAAACTTCAAAAGCCAGCCCTTAATCCCACTAACCCTCATGGTTTATATAGGGGAATTTTGAGGGTGAGAATGGGGGGAAAACAGGGGGCGTTTCAGGAATTTCCTTTGAGGAAATTTGAAATCCCTTAACAGATAAGCTTTCACAGCCAAGGAATTGTACGTGTTTGGTACAAATATCCTCAAACCACGCAGAGAAATTGACACCTAGCTACTTCTAGAGGGTTCTCAATGATGCCAGCATGATTTTGGACGTAGCTTGGACGGCATTTAGAAATTTTGACAGCGTTTGTCTTCATTTGAGCTGTGAACCGTTAGGGTTCGTACTGGATTCTTCATCGTTTGTGGGAGAAGATGAAGAGAGAGAGAGTTAAGGGGTATATTGGGGAGCTGAGGTGTTTGTACGAGGTGCGTTACTTGTACAACATTGAGTGTGAGACGCGTGAGAGAGAGATATGCTAGCGGCAGCTAGGGTTTTGTTAGGTTGAGAGAAGATGAAGGAGAAGGGAGTGTTTAGTTTTGTACTGTGTAAAATGAGAAAAGGGAATAAGGGTTGAGCTGGTATTGGGGTGTGAGGAAGTGGGCCGGACCGGGTCAGGCAAATGGTGTTGGGCCAGGTCAAAGCAAAAAAGGGAAAATGGTATTGGGCTTAGCGGGTTGGAGGGTGATCTGAGCCCAAAGAGGCTGATGACAAAAGGTGTTATAAGGTGGGTTTATATAATGGCCACATTCTGCAAATGTGGCCATTTGGTCTTTAGGAAACAACCAAATTGGATATAAATTGATGAAATTCGGCTACGGTTTTTAAAGAAATGGGCTAGAATAGGAATAAAGATGAATTAATTAAGGTTAATCTCGAGCTTTAATAAATTTAAACAATTCAAAATAATTATTATATTCAACACAAAATGAAATTAATTTACTCAATTAATCTCTCATTTTGAATTAAATTGAAGGAAAATCAAGCGTTTGATCTTCTTAAAAGGATTTTCTTATGAAATTAAACTCTAAAATAGTTCTTTAAGTAAACTTATATAAATTACACATAATTAAACATGAAAGATATAAATTATTACTCAGAACTGTTATAAAGCTTATTTGGAAAACGTATTTTATCCCTTTTAAAAAACAATTATTTCAAAATTTGTTAAAATTCAAAAAAGCTCAAGATTAATTCGTAATGTGGAGGGTAAGAATTGAGTGTCATCAACTGCCCCTCCCTTTGGGTAGAGTGAGTGTAATGAACCCTGGGCAAAGGAAATTGACGTTCCCAATTTTATCCGACCACAGATTCATCTTCAGAAAACGGTTGGTTCTAGCATGAATTTCAAGGGATTATGGCCTAACTCCAGTATCGAGTTTCCTACATATCTCAGGTTACATGAGAACTCAAGCCACTTGTAGTTCAAGACGCTTGATTTCACGCACGATTTTGAAAGAATTCTAAATTATCCTGGTTTCAGAGTACAGGGAGATCGGAAAGCTGGGGAATAAGAGGGTTGGGGGAGTTAGGAATGAAACTGAGTTTTCAAAACAGAGCCCGCCTACATATCCTAGAACTTAGGAATCAGGCTGCTTGTAGTTCGACTCAATCGGTGGAAAAAGTAATCTTTATGTTAAGATAACCTTTGTCTCGAGATGAGTGACGAATAATTTGAGCTTATAGAAAAGAGGCTTGTAACCTCTCAACTATGAATATGGAGCTCTTCACACCCATAAGTAAGATTTTACCTGGTCATAATTTCCAAAACTCGAGGTGTATCGTCACCCGGATTTGAAAAGAAGGAATATTGCTTCCAGCATGAGTTCAAAAAATACTCTGGATGCGAAACTAAGACCTCAAAGAAAAGAAATACCCACATGCCTTCTGACAGGGGTGTGGTTTGATGGTGGTGAAAGTCGTTCCTCAGCTCGCGTCCAAAGAGTTTGGTATTCCTCTTCGGACTATGTCCCAGTTCACTGCTAAGAAAAAATTCCACGTTGTGATACGTTCTTTTTGGTGTAGTCTGCACCTGTGGTTTTGCTTTGAGAATTTCATCCTTCTCGGATGCTCTCGGCAACATCTCAAGACAAAAAATTTAGTAGTAACATAATTTCATTCAGGGAGGTAGTCTTTTGTCATACCTCATCCTGGGGTTACATTCGAATCTCGTATTGTGACGTCCTTTTGACGTGTTTTGTACCTGTTATCTTGGTTTGAGATTTTTATCCTCTTGGATGTTCTCGGCAATATTTTGAAACGAAATAGTTAGTAGTAAAGTAACTTAATAAAGAGAGATAGTTTTGTACCCCACTTTTCGTGTTTGTTGCTTCTTGAAGAAGATGTCGTCATTTCCTGTCTCTATCTTAGAAAATAGCAATTTTATGACAATCAAATGTGATAGCCATCATAGCTATCAGATTGGGTTTCCTTTGTGGCGATCTTTGAATAAGGCGACCTTTGTGGCCGCTTGACCTAACGGTCCCTATAACCGTTTGTGACGTTCTCTTGAACGTGATAGCCTTCGTGGCTATTGACAGCAGTCTTTGCATATGCCTTTAGGGTAAATCTTGCACATCATACATATCGATGCAACTAATAGATATTCCCTAAATTATCAGGCTTTGGGTAATCGAGCATATCATCTGACTTTTTTATAGTGGCGGCTTACAGATGCCTTTAGCTTGCTAACTTTCGAGTGATCTTGCACATCATCCGACTTTAGATAGAGGCGGCTTACAGACGTCCTTCGAATTACCAGATTTTTGGGTAATCCTGCACTTTCATCCAATTTTGGATGTAACGCGACTTACAGATTTCCCTTGAATTGGTAGCCTTTGGGTAGTCCTGCACAATATCAACGTGGATATGTCGTGGCTTATAGATAACCCTTGGACTATCAATTTTTGGTAGTCTTGCACTTTATCCAATTTCGGATATTATTGTGACTTACGCATTACCCTTGAACTTTCAATCTTCAAGTGATCTTGCACACTATCTGGCTTCAGATATCGCTGCGTCTTACAGATAACTCTTAGTTTGTCAAGTTTTGGGCAATCTTACACACTATCCGGTTTCAGATATCGTTGTGACTTACAGACGACTTTTGGCCTTCTAATTTTGGGGAAATCCAGTTCGTTGTCTGATTCAGATGGTGTCTTACAGGCATCCCTCGGACTATATGCTTTCGACCTCGATGGCAAGCGGTATTTGATTATCGAGGGGTGATAAGGCCTTTGCCACACAATCAAATAGAGCTGCATCTTCTGGCACTCGATGTTCTTGTATGAGAGTGCATAAATATCATCAACATCAGACTCTCTCGTCTTACGCGATATCGGATATAAATATGTTGAATGCCAAATTTGGTATAATAAAGGAGCAAATATACCCTTAATGTCAGACTCCTTTGTATTATGCGATATCGGATATAAATATGTTGAACGCCATATTTGACATAATAAAGGAGAAAATATATCTTCAACGTCAGACTCCTCTATTTTACGCGATATCGGATATAAATATGCTGAGTGCCAGACTTGACATAATAATTGATGATAATGATAATGATGATAATGATATCCTCAACGTTAGACCCCCACCATCTCATGCGATCTCGAATATAAGCATGTTGAATGCCAGACTTGGCATAATGATTGATGATAATGATAATGATGATAATAATATCCTCAACGTTAGACTCCACCGTCTCACGTGATCTCGGATATAAGCATGTTGAGTGCCAGACTTGGCATAATGATTGATGATAATGATAATGATGATAATGATATTCTCAACGTTAGACTCCACCATCTCACGCGATCTTGGATATAAGTATGTTGAGTGCCATACTTGGCATAATGATTAATGATAATGATAATGATATCCTCAATGTTAGACTCCACCGTCTCACACAATCTCGAATATAAGCATGCTGAGGGTCGATCCTGTGCAGCAAGTGCGACTTAGGGACGTCTATGAATGTCATCCTCTTTGAAACCGGCCGGTAGAGGGAAATAGGCTTTGCAAAGGATGTGTATCTGCGGTATTGAATGATAATGTGGATGATCATGCAATGGTCCTCGTGACATGCAAATATGATGGCCCTCGTGGCATGGTCCTTGCGACATGCAAATATGATGGCCCTCATGGCATGGTCTTCTCGACATGCAAATATGATGGCCCTCGTGGCATGGTCCTCTCGACATGCAGATATGATGACCCTCGTGGTATGGTCCTCTCGACATGCAAATATGATGGCCCTCGTGGCATGGTCCTCTCGACATGCAGATATGATGTGTTCCTCTTGACATGGTTCCTGCGATATGATGCCATATAGTACAATGCAACATAATATAATATGATGCAATGTGATATGACATAATATGATGCGACATAATGCTTATGTCATATAATGCAGTATGATGCAATATGATGCAATGTAGCATGATGCAATGTGACATGGTGCAATATGAATGCAAAATATGATGTAATGTAGTGCCGTATGATACAATGGCCCATGGGAAAGTCGTAGAAAACATCACCTCTGGTCTTTGTTTTGTCATGTTGACTCCTTTATGGATACCTGTGCTCAAGGCAAATGGTTAGTAGACACGGTGTCGCTCTTACTAGCGACCACAGTAAAATTTAAAAAACTTTAAAGACGACATTTATGAAGCTAATCAAAACAGACTTTCATTTGAAATGTGAATGAAATGGTCGTGTCCATTTTATGGGGACAGCCATAAATACCATCTTTGAACATCGTCTGTTCATGGTAATTTTTGACGTATCGAGGATTGGCGGAGAATGACGTTGATCTCTTGTTTGGTGTCCCAATTCAAAATTGACCAAAATATCCTGATCCATTTGGGGACTTGAGGACGTTATCAGTCTCTCTTTGTCTGGTAGTTTCTGTGAACTACAAGAAGATTTGCCCATTCTAGGGACTTTTGCCATCTTTGGCTTCTTTTCGCTGTTTTGGCTTTTCTTGCTAAATTTTGGGGCGTCTGGTCTAGTTACATTTCTTTGAACGCGTTGGATAACGAGGGACTGATTTCTGACATACTTTTGGGGATAACCTGCATCCACAGAAAAAATGTTAGTTTTTTGCCGAAACTGGTCTGTGTTGACCTCCTTTGATCTTCTGCTCCTTGCTTCGTATTTTTTGGGTGCTCTCCTCTATCGAGTTCTCGTCATCCTCGACTCCCTGGTTACGGTATACATAAGACAAAATCAAATTACAAAGAAGTAAATTAATCTTTTGTAAAGACTTGTCAAACAAGTTCCTTGGGAAACAGAGATTTTGAAAAAGGATAGTTTGAAAAGATCTCTGTCGGTCATGTCATGTGCTAGCTCAACGAATGTCTTTTACTCGAGGCCTTGACATTTCTGACATACCGCTAGTGGACTCTGGAGATCCTTTGTCGTCCTAGCTGGGGGAGTTTGAAATATTTTTTCGAAAATCTGTCATAGCTGGGGATTAATCCCTCTCGGACTTTGTTATAACTGGAAATTTTTTGAAGTAGATTTTGATCCCTCGGTGTTGGGAAACTCTTTGGAGTATAATTCCGAACTCTTGAATGAAGCTTGGTGGAAATTTTGAGGTTCTCCTCAAAATTTCTGCCCCAGTTAAAGGTTTCATGATGAATCTTATTCCATTGGCTCTTTTAAGACTCTGTGGGGATCACGAGATTCTTTCTCGATATCCACTTTGGTTACTCTTTGGCACATTCTGTATTCTGCTTGCTGGAGGCTAATCTTTGCCTTCTGAATTTTTGAGATTCCTTTCTCAAAAATTCTGCCCCAATTTCCATTTTCTGGGTGATATGACCGAGCCGTTGTGGTGCCTACGTACACCGTTGAAGCAGGAATCAGGTCAAACGTAGTTTCCACACTTGAAGTGGGAGAATGTTGGAAATAAATAAAGGGGTGACCGAGGTCGACAAAGGCCGCCTACGTATCTCATTCTTGAGAATTCAGGTCGAACGTAGTTCAAGATAGAAAGGGAAAAGATAGATTTTCCTAAGGGGTTGACCGAAGCCGACACAGGCCGCCTACGTATCTCATTCTTGAGAATTCAGGTCAGACGTAGTTCGTACATAGAGGATGGGGGATATTTTAAGCTTTTACTAAGCATAGAAATGATTACAATCAGAAAATGTGATTACAAGGAAAGAAATAAAAGCAACCATCTTTAGGCGTAGTATCTCTTCACAGCATCGGAGTTGATCGGTTTAGTCCACACTTGATCATCCATCTCGGACAGAATTAAAGCTCCTCTGGACAACACTTTTTGGAAAACATATGGGCCCTGCCAATTAGGTGCAAATTTCCCTTTGTACTCTTCCTGGTGAGGGAAAATACGCTTAAGGACCAACTGTCCTATGGCGAACATGCGATCTCTTACTCTTTTGTTGAATGCACGAATCATTCATTTCTGGTACAACTATCCATGGCATACGACGCTTATTCTTTTCCCGTCAATCAACATGAGTTGCTCGTGACGAGCGCGAACCCATTCCTCATTGCTTAGTCCGGCTTCTTGAATGATCCTAAGGGATGGTATTTTGAAATCAGCGGGTATCACTGCTTCCGAACCATACACCAACACATAGGGAGTTGCCCCAGTCAAAGTCCTGATGGTCGTCCGATATCCCAACAAATCATAAGGCAACATCTCGTGCCAAGATCGGTGATTATCAATGATCTTTCTTAAAATCCTCTTGATGTTTTTGTTAGCAGCTTCCACAGCTCCATTCATTTGTGGACGGTATGCAGTTGAATTTTGGTGAGTGATTTTGAATTGCTCACATATTTCTCTCATCAAGTGACTATTTAGATTCGCTCCATTATCCGTGATGATTAACTCGGGGATTCTGAATCGGCATATTAAATTATTTTTGACAAAGTCAGCTACAACCTTCTTGGTTACGTATTTGTAAGAAGCAGCTTCCACCCATTTGGTTAAATAATCAATGGCTACCAAGATGAATCTGTGTACATTTAAGGTAGGTGGTTCGATGGGACCAATGACATCCATACCCCAAGCTACAAAAGGCCAAGGTGCACTCATAGCATGAAGCTCTCTAGGTGGCACTCGAATCAAATCTCCATAGATCTGGCACTTGTGACATTTCTGTACGAACTTGCTACAATCATTTTCCACAGTCATCCAAAAGTATCCGGCCCACAAGATCTTCTTGGCTAGGGTGAACCCATTCATGTGAGGGCCACACACTCCAGCATGTACTTCTTCTAACAACCTTGTGGCTTCCATTGAGTCAACACATCTTAAGAATCCAAGATCCGGAGTCCTTCTATACAGAATTTCTCTGTTTAGGAAAAAGTTGTTGGCCATTCGGCGAATTGTCTTCTTTTGGTTAGCGGTTACATCTTCTGGGTAAACCCCAGCTTCTAGATACCTCTTGATGTCATAATACCATGGTTTTCTATCCGATTCTGCTTCAACTTGAGCACAATGCGCAGGTTGCTCTCTCAAACCTATCACCAACGAATCAATGTAATTTCAGTCTGGATGTTGGATCATGAAGGATATGGTTGCTAAGGCATCGGCAAATTCGTTCTGAATCCTAGGAGTATTCTTGAACTCGATCTTTCTGAACCTCTTGCACAAATTTTGTACCAGTTTTACGTACGACACAATCTTGGGGGTTTTCACGGCCCACTCGCCTTGGACTTGGTGAATTAGTAAATCAGAATCAGTGATAACCAAAAGCTCTCGAACATCCATGTCAATGGCTAACTAAATGCCAAGCTTCGTACTCGGCCATATTGTTAGTGCACGAGAAACGAAGTTTGGCTGTCACTGGATAGTGCTGACCAGTTTCTGATATCAAGACTGCTCTGATGCCTGAACCTTTGAAATTGACCGCTCTATCGAAGAACAATCTCCAACCAGGGTATGTTTCTGCGATATCCTCTCCTATGAACAGAATCTCTTCATCTGGGAAGTAAGTTCGAAGTTGCTCATAATCTTCGTCAATTGGAATTTCCACTAAATGATCTGCTAAAGCCTGTCCTTTGATTTCTTTCTGAGTCACATATATAATATCGAACTCACTTAACAACATTTGCCATTTAGCCAATTTCCCCGTAGGCGTGGCCTTTTGGAATATATACCTCAGGGGGTACATTCTGGAAATATGATATGTCGTGTAAGATGACAAATAATGTTTTAATTTCTGGGTGACCCAGGTCAAGGCACAACAAGTCCTTTCTATAAAAGTATAACGAGCCTCATATGGAGTGAACTTTTTGCTCAAGTAATAAATCGCTCGTTCTTTCTCTCCGCTTTCATCATGTTGCCCCAGGACGCAACCAAAGGCATTTTCTGAGACTGATAGATACAACAATAATAGACTTCCTTCTCTTGGAGGGACTAACACCGGTGGGCTGGTCAAGTTGTTCTTGATGCGGTCGAAAGCTTGTTGGCACTCTTCTGTCCAACTGGTTGGCGCATCTTTTTTCAGCAACTTGAAGATAGGTTCACAAATAACCGTTGACTGGGCTATGAACTTGCTAATATAATTCAGCCTCCCCAAGAAACTCATGACTTCTTTCTTGGTCTTCGGGGGAGGCAACTCTTGAATTGCTTTGATTTTTGAGGGATCGAGCTCAATGCCCCTTCTACTGACTATAAAGCCCAACAGCTTACCAGCTGGTACCCCGAAAGCACACTTGGCAGAGTTTAACTTTAGATTATACTTTCTTAGCTGATCAAAGAATCTTCTTAAATGGGTCAAGTGATCCGAACTCTCGCGGGACTTAATAATCACATCATCCACATACACTTTGATCTCCTTGTGAATCATGTCGTGGAAAATGATCGTCATGGCTCACATATAAGTGGCACCCACATTCTTAAGGCTGAACGGCATTGCCCGGTATTGATAAACACCCCAAGGTGTGATGAAGGCCATTTTCTCTGCATCCTCTTCATCCATTAGGATCTGATAGTACCCAGTAAAATAATCCACGAATGACTGCATCTTGTGCTTTGCACAGTTATCGATAAGGATATGGATGTTGGCCAATGGAAAATATTCTTGGGACTGGCCTTATTCAGATCTCGATAGTCAACGCAGATTCTGATCTTCCCATCTTTCTTGGGAACTAGGACGATAAGTCGGATACTTTGCGACTTCTACCACCCTGGACTGTATCTATTTGGTAACTTCTTCTTTGATTCTTAAACTCAGGTCTGGCTTAAACTTGCGAGTCTTCTGTTTGATTGGATCAAACCCTGGATTGATAGGTAACTTGTGAGAGACTATGTATGTGCTTAAACCCGGTATGTCGCTATAGGCCCAAGCAAATATGTCTATGTATTCTCAGAGTAATTTGATGAGTTCTCTTTTCTGTGCTTCCGACAGATGGACACTGATCCTAGTCTCTTTGACCACTTGGACATCTCCCAGATTGATCGTCTCGGTTTCCTCTAGGTTGGGCCTTTCTCGGTTCTTGAAGTCTTTTAATTCCTCTGTTAACTCTTCAGGAACCATAGTTTCTTTATCATATTCCTCGAAATCATCATCATCTAGCTCGGTTTGCTCGTTAAGCTCTTGACATGATATGACAGTGGCAGGTTTTAACTTATTATTACTGAAACCAAAAGAAATCGGGTTAGATAATAACAAGTAAATATAAATAAATTTTGAACAGAAAATATTTTCAAAATGAGGAGGCTTTCATTGAAATTCAGAAATATTTACAAACTATGGCTACAACCTACATGAATGTAGGTTCATGCCTTTTGGAAAGCAGTAAATAGTACGAGGGATATTAAAACATAAAGGTGGGTCGCGGAGCCTCATCCGGACCATCACCGTTTTTTCATAAAACAAAGTCTTTGTCTACCCAATCGAACGGAGAGTCACGAGGGGAGTTGCAACCCAGTTCTGTAGCTTTTTGTCGAGCCTGGCATCCCTAATCATGGTTGTTTCAGGGATTTCTCCTGTTATAGCATCACATTCCTAAAACAGATCTCATATTCCATCCTCTAACCTGTCGCTTGGAGGATCGATACGCACTGGGAATGACTGATATAGATGGGGAAGTGGCTTAGGTAGTCCTGACTGCTTCTTTTCTTCGACTCTCGTCTTGTCCTCTCAGGCCACATACCCTAATCCATGCCTGGTCAATTATCCAGGGATGCTTAAAGGCTCTGTCATACCATCGGAGTTCTTTTCCAACCCAAAACCTGGCTCGTATCCGCTCCTTAACATCGTGGTTGCAAGCATTTTATAGATTGGTGGCATAGGAATTTGAGGAGCAAGATCTTCTCCAGTGGCATTGATGATCTCTACTGTGTAGAAATTGCTTCCTCTCGGGACTTCTTCAATCACAGGGACATAAACATTAGGACGGCTCAAATGACTTCCTTCTCCGTGGATCACCACGTCATGTTCTTCCCAGCTGAACTTTACCATTTGATAAAAAGTTGAGGGCACGACTCTAGCTTCGTAGATCCATGGTCTTCCCAAAAGCAAGTTGTAGTTGGTGGTAATATCCATGACTTGGGTATGAAACTCGACAGGTCCCATTTGGATATATAGGCCGACTTTTCCGATAGTGTCTCTTTAACCGCCATCAAAGGCTCTCACGTTGATCCTGCTCTGGCAAACTTTTCCCAGATCAAAGTCTAGCTTAGTAAGCATGGATAGCGGGAAAATATTCAGATCCAAACCATCATCAATCAAAACTTTATTTATAATCTTCTCTTGACATTTGACAGTGACGTGCAAGGGCTTGTTGCGCATTAACCCTTCAAAGGGTAGTTCAGCAATACTTAAAGCAGCTATAACTTTTTCCAACATTTCCTATATTTTAGGGCTAACCAGCACTATTGATTTGCTCACAACCCATTCTTTATTGACCTCTATCATGTTAACAGTGGCTCCTCCGTGATTTGGGAGCGGGTCGTTATTAACATTTGGCGGTGTTGTTTGTAATGTGACCACTCTTTGATTAATCAAATCTTGAATTTTATGCCTTAGGTTAATGCAATCTTTGGTATCATGTCCGACTCCTCCGGAATGATAAGCACAATATTGGTCAGCCCTGAAGAAACCAGAGCCAGGATTTACGGGTTTGGGTGGAATGGGCTGGATAAATCCGACAGCCTTCAATCTCTCATACAACTGAGTTCTGGTTTCAGCTAACTGCGTGAAAGTCCGAAGAGCTTTCTTTTCCAAATTTGGATGAGGGAGTTTGTATTAGCGGGAGGAGGAACCTGGTAGTTATTCTAGTTCTCAAAAGCCTTTTGATACACTTGAAAGTTTTGGGGAAGAGCTTGGTAAATGGGTTGCACATTTGGTCATGGAACTTGGTATATGCTCTGCACGTTTGGTTGTGGAGCTTGGTATATAGGCTGAGTATAGAAAATTGGTAGAAGATTTTATGGAGATGAAGGAGAGGTCGTTGGAACAAGTGACTTTTTATAGTTGGCTCTGAAGGACTTCTTCATTTTCATGCTAGGACTGGAGGACACTGAAGATACTTGTTCCCTTTTTTTCTTTGGAAATCCTGTTGACCCTAAGGATGTCGAGGCCTTGGTAATCTTGTCGCTATGAAGACCTTCTTCGATAATTTCACCAATCTTACCCAGGTCGGCAAACTTGGCTTTAACCGCTAATATCATTTTATCATAAAACTCTGACTCTTGAGAGCGCATAAACACTGCGCTTATCTCTTCTTCTGTCATGAGAGGCCTAACTCTCGCCGCCTCTTTTCTCCACCGATAGGCATAGTCCCTGAAGTCTTCATTCGATTTTTGCCTGATACATCCTAGAGAGTATCGATCTGGGATGACTTCCACATTGTATGCAAACCTTTGAGCAAAGTCTCTAGCTAGGTCACTCCACCTGGACCATTTCTTCAATTTTTGAGAGGTGAACCATTCTAAAGCCTCTCCACTCAGATTTCGACTGAAAAAGTCTCATTAACAAAGCATCATTCTTCCGAGAACCAACCATCTGGTCGTAATAGCTCCTTAGGTGGGCTTCAGGATTCCTGACACCATTGAAGATTTCAAACTTGGGAATCTTGAATCCGTCTGGCAGGTTCATCTCTGGATGGATACAGATATCATCATAGTCATATCCTTTCTCGTAAGACGATCCCTGAAATTCTCTGATCCTGGCTATCTCTTCTTTTATCTATGCCATGTCAGAATCATGTTTTTTCTCTGTGGCCCTTAACTCTTTCTCTTTCTCCTCGTAGTGATCAAGCTCGGGGCCTTTTAGGAGAGCGGTGTATGGTTCTACCATGGCATGAAAGGCGTTTGGTGGCATGTTTTGGATAGGAGGGGGTTGGACATGTGGAATGGCATTTGGGTACTTGGGGTTATAGTTCTGTGGATTGATGATGTTGGGATGGTTATTTTGAGAGTTGCAAGTGTTTAGTGGCATATTTTGGTAATTTGGAGGGAAGTTTTGTGGGAGATAGGCATTTTGGTTGTTGTTTTGATTAGTGTGCTGGACAGGCAAAGTATGAGTTTGGTACAAGGATCCGATATGAGGAGGATTGTTGAAGAGAGGTTCGTTGGAAGGTCCGGGAATGGAGGAGGAAGAGATATATCTTGGCTGATTTTCAATCAATGGGGAGTTGAGCGGAGGGATTCGGAGAGGAGGCTGGGAGTTACCCAGAGTCGGGGTGTTGGCAGCGATAGCCAAGCTAGCCATATCTTTGGCCTTCTGTACTTCTTCTTGCATCTTTTCTAATTTTCTTGCAAGCTCTGCAATCATTTCATTTTGCTCAGCGATAACATTGTCTCTCACAGCCAAAGCATTCTCTTCCCCACTGTCAGTCATTTTATCCTTAGCGAAGCGAGGGTTAGAGGAGGAATCTATTTGTGCCTTTGAGTGGGTGAAGTAGGGATGTTCGGCCAGTTTTGTCAACACATATCAGTTTCTATTACCTGTTGAAATAGAAACAACTCAAAGGCCGATATGTTATATTCCGTTTGTGATAAACAATACAAGATATTTGACTGAAGATAAACACATAAAATGGCTTTTCATCAAGGCAAATTGATCCACGGGGTTGTTGACTCGAAGGCTTGATGGGTAGGAATTTGTCCATCGATTTTGGGTAGGTAGATTTTATCAGGAGAGTTGACTTGTCAAGTTTTCATCTTTTGATGCTTGTCCTGTAGCACTTGATGTGTTTTCTGAATTTTTGACATCTCCGGGGAAGTAAAAAATTCTTTAAGGGTGGACCCTGAAAGGATATTGTTCAGCTATGGCAAGTTCATTTTCTGAAGGGGTAGAAACAAGACTTAAAAGGGATTTTAAGGAATCTTTAAATTTTTCTGGGTATTTTGAAGAATTCCAAAAATGATTTTGGTCGAACTTTGCACAGTGAGTTTTTATCCTTCCTATGGGTTTTAAAAAAAATATTCAAGTAGGAGTGGATCTATTCACCTTCGATTTAACCAACACACTAAGCACGTAAGAAAGTTATATCACATAACAGTTCATAGCGCGTCCTATACGGATATGTGACATTTTTATGCCAAAGGTAGGCCTAACGAATTAAAGGATGTGTATGTCGTTTGTAAACGTTCCATTGCTCCAAAATATATTTATACATATTGATTAAATAAAATAGGGGTACAAAATTGCGGGAAAAGAAATATACATCAAAATCAGTCTCACGCAGGGGTACAATCCTAACTAGGCCGCTGTGGCTGATCCTTCGTCCTCGAACTTCTCAGACTTCTTGCAAATTCCGAATGTCTTTCGGATGACAATCTTCAAAAATAAAAGACTATCTAAATGTATCTCAATCCCGAGGGACAATGGTTCGTACAACTCGACATCACATCCTTCAATTGAGCACGTAGGGAATGATTGTTCTTTCGGGTCGTGGGCCCTTTCGAACACAAAGTGGTCTTACTAATGGACTTAATATCCCTTGGATATTAAGACGTGTTAGGTCAATGCCTAATTCGGGATTTTGTTTCTCTCTATCCTGAATTTCTAGAATAGGTTTCGAAATTAACCGAGAACCCGGGCGGACAACCAGGGCTAAAATAATAGGTGACCGTTAACTGACCTCGGGTCAACTACTTCACTCGTCTGTTTTGAAAATTGTGTGTTTTGTTAAGAACGATCGCAAATATTTGCATAATCGCCTTTTTACCCCTAATAGTTTGCCAAGGGACGCGAAAGATGCCATGAATAATTTATAATTGCGGAAAAGTAAACAAATAAGGAAAGCAATAAAGTTACTAATTACAATCCAAATAGTTAGTCAAATAAGTTAGTTTCAAACAATAAGGTTAGAATCTAGCTGAATTATCTCCAGCAGAGTCTCCATTTCTGTTTTCGGGGAAAATAACTTGTATTGAAAATCATTTCAAAAATCTAGTTAAAGTTGCCAAAGCATCTTCAATTGAAAGCAAGAGTCGCCACTTAGTTTTATAAAAGGAAAATCAAGAAAAACTTAGAAAAAATATTTAAAATCTTAAAACAGAAAAAGACTCCAAATATTTAAAAGATTTGAGGTAAGAGATTCAAATTAATATTTCGAGAAGGCTTTTAAAGCACTCGAAATATCCGCTAACTCGCGGTTATCCGGACTTGTTTGAAAACTAACTTATTTCAACTAACTTTGAAAAATCTTGTGTTAAGACATCTTATTTTTGAGGAAATTATCTTGCTTCCAACTTGATTTTAAGAAAACATAGTAAATAAGATAAACTGATGACACTTAGAAATAAAGGAAAACTCATAAGGAATTCACTTTGAAAGAAAACATGCTTGATTTTTTATTTTTCTAAACTCAAAGAAAGCTACTGTTCATGAAGAAAATATTAAAAAAATTTAAAACAGATTGAATCAGAAACGTTATGCTTTTGGGGAATAATTCAACCAAGTTAAAGTGTTAGAGTCCACATTAATACAAATAATTATATCTACGCAAAGATAAAGAATTAAAGAGATATGATTAAGCCTTTGACTTATCTAAACATGTCCTAAAATCTAGTTTGTGGGCCCTCTTTAGGCCCACCACCGTCCGTTTTGGACTTTTAGTCCAATTTCATCTTCTGCCCAGTTGGGCTGCTGCTACTCTTCGAACTTCATGGACTTTGGTCCATTTTCATGTTGTTATCGTGATGCACATGGGCTTTAGCCCACTTTCCTCAGAATCTTGGTCCATTTTGGACTGCTCTTGCTCCCTTCGTTATTACTGGTCATTCTTCTTTGGGACTCAAAGTGTTGGGCTTGTCAGCCCAACGAAATGCAAGGGAGAAATTTGTAAGTCCATTTTGACTCAGGGCAGTTCATGCACAAACAAAGAAAAAGAATTAATAGCAGATATAAGAAATATGGCGAGACCTAATTTTTTAAAGACGCACAAATGAAAATACTCAACCCGAAACATGACTTTGATCCTTCTTGTTGTATATCAAATTAGGAGTTAAACGATGTTTAACAGGAAGTCATCCATATCCGATTAAATTATCTCAACCAAAGCAAAGGCGTAATTAGCTAGGGCAAGAAAATAAGGGACGCTTAATCTTTAGAAACCACACGACATGCTGGTTTGGGCAAGAATACGACAGGAACCTTATAGAAGAGACATTACCAAACAAAATAAATTTATAAGAGTTCTTCATCTAGTTTAAACAGTTGGCAAGAATTGATCAAATAAGTTACAAATAGCAAATAGCAAATAGCAAGTCACAAACTTACAGTAATTTCGAAATAATGACTATGCACACCTCATATTTCAAGTTTAAAACAGATTCCATCATCGAATGGAGGAGATTAAATCTTATGGAACCTAACTCAAGTTTAAAAGCAAAACAGGGCGGAAAATGTTTCAAGGAACAGGGAAGGACAACATTCAGGTTGAACAAGCAAGAAACAAGATGATACTTCAAAGGACCAACATAGAAAACTTGATCTTGCCATTTTGTTCTTGATGTATTTTTTAACGGAAAGAGGTTTAAATTGATTAAGCATGCTTTGAGTTAGTGAAAAAACAGTCATGTTGGAATGAATTAAAATGCACAAGATAAAAGAAAAAGAATACAAAAATGTATGGTCGAATACGACCAGCAAAAATGGAGGTAAGAAAAGAAACCAACTATGCCTTACAAATTTTCATACTTAACATTTCTAAATTTAACGTATCAAGCTGGTCCTAATCTTGCATTTTAGGCATAACATATCGACCACATACACAAAGAAGATAGTAAGATTGACACTCGTCTGAAGGCCTTAGATCTAGAACTTTCAAAGATGAATGACATATCACGAAGAGATATATCTCAGCTCTAGTTCGGAGTCTCAACAGGGAATTCATCAAGGAAGAGAAACTCCTTCAAAATCTTTACATAGCTAATAGAATCAACGAAGGATTCCGGTATCTTTCAAACAAATCAAAATGAAAATCCAAACTTACTACTAATCTGTTCACGTAAGCTAATATCATTCATGAACACACACAACCATTTTGAAAGGGAAAGAACAGAGAACAGAGGGGGGACAAACAAAAATTTAAAGGGTTTTAAGAGGTTAGCAGCCACTTTAACTAAACAGATTTTAAGCTAACATTCACAATTTCTTCATACCAGGTCGAACAAAAATAGCCTAAAACCAGCATGTATGTTTCTAGAGAAAGAGAAGAAGAACATAAATCTTTACATTTTTTCTAAAAAAAAAGAGAAGGAAAGAAAAGGATGAGTGGTTTACCTCTTTTGGTGCAGCGCCGGGACAACGAGCTTCTGCCAGAAAACTTCACCACCAGAATCGAACTTGAGACTTTTGGATTCGAACTTTAGTAGTACTTTTCTCTGAAATCTTTAATTTTCTGTGAGCTAGAGAACGATTCTCCAAAAGAAAACTCCATAAACTTCAAAACCCAGCCCTTAATCCCATAAACCCTCGTGGTTTATATAGGGGAATTTTGAGGGTGAGAATGGTGGGAAAACAGGGGGAGTTTCAGGAATTTTCTTTGAGGAAATTTGAAATCCCTTAACAGATAAGCTTTCACAGCTAAGGAATTGTACGAGTTTGGTACAAATATCCCCAAACCATGCAGAGAAATTGTCACCTAGCCGCTTCTAGAGGGTTCTCAACAATGCCAGCATGATTTTGGACAGAGCTTGGACGGCGTTTGGAAATTTTGACAGCATTTGTCATCGTTTGAGCTGTGAACCGTTAGGGTTCGTACTAGATTCTTCATCATTTGTGGGAGACGATGAAGAGAGAGAGAGTTAAGGGGTGTACTGGGGAGCTGAGGTGTTTGTACGAGGCGCGTTGCCCATACAACATTGAGGGTGAGACGCGTGAGAGAGATATATGCAAGCGGCGGCTAGGGTTTTGTTAGGTTGTGAGAAGATGAAGGAAAATGGAGTGTTTGGTTTTGTACTGTGTAAAATGAGAAAAGGGAATAAGAGTTGAGCTGGTATAGGGATGTGAGGAAGCGGGCCAGACCAGGTCAGGCGGATGGTGTTGGGCCAGGTCAAAGCAAAAAAGGGAAAAAGGGTATTGGGCTTAGCGGGTTGGAGAGTGATCTGAGCCCAAAGAGGCTGATGACCAAAGATCTTATAAGGTGGGTTTAGATAATGGCCACATTTGGCAAATGTGGCCATTTGGTCTTTAGGAAATAGCCAAATTGGACATAAATTGATGAAATTTGGCTATGGTTTTAAACGATTTTTAAAGAAATGGGCTAGAATAGGAATAAAGATGAATTAATTAAGGTTAATCTCGAGCTTTAATAAATTTAAACAATTCAAAATAATTATTATATTCAACACAGAATGAAATTAATTTACTCAATTAATCTCTCATTTTGAATTAAATTGGAGGAAAATCAAGCGTTTGATCTCTTAAAAGGATTTTCTTATGAAATTAAACTCTAAAATAGTTCTTTAAGTAAACTTATATAAATTTCACATAATTAAACATGAAAGATATAAATTATTACTCAGAACTATTATAAAGCTTATTTGAAAAACGTATTTTATCCCTTTTACAAAATAATTATTTCAAAATTTGTTTAAAATTCAAAAAGGCTCAAGATTAATTCGTAATGTGGAGGGTAAGAATTGGGTGTCAACAGGTAGAATCTGGGAAAAAAAGAGATTCTAGAGCATAGAAGTTCTTGGGTATTGAATATTATTGTTGGGTTATGATCAATTAGCCATGATTCTCTAAATGTATCCGTAAAAATGATAGACTTAGGTGAATTAATGGTGGAGAAGCCCGAGAATGGATGGAATGATCATAATTTGGCCTGGGAACTGGGATTTTGCATAATCCGAGTAATTAGTAGGCCATGTGGACTGATTTTAGTATCTTATAATTATTTTTAGACCAAGAACAAGCACAAGCTTTGGAACACGGGAAGGCCCCGGTCCAGTAGAGCTTTTGTGTAATTCGAGGCAGGTGATGGTTATAATTTTCCCAATATGCAATATGTGTTCATGTACTATCGCTTAGTATTGTGTGAGTTGCATGCTTAGGGAAAGGGATTATGAATGTCTATTCGTCCGGTTATTCAGCCTTGTGAAATGAACTTAGTTTTGTTGCTTGTTGGTTTACAAGTGTGCTTTTGTTCATTGTTTGTTGACTGTTGAATTTTTTGTGACATTCGGTTAGCTCGGGTACCATGCCTGGTACGGGATACTTATTGGTTGGCTCAGGTACCACGCTTGGTACAGAATACTTATTGGTTACCGATTGGCTCGAGTACCACACCTGGTACGGGTTTGATTTACTTGCATTGATTGTATTTTTTTGATGGTTCTATGAGTGAACCGGATTGTATTCTTGAATTATGATTTTTGCATATGGTCTATGAGAGGCCGAGTGATTATACTTAAATGTGGGGTTGATCTTAGTATAGACCGGGATTGCATGTTGATAACATAGATGGTGTCCTAGAGATTCTTGGTGGGTCTGAGTTGTGTAAAAAGAATATATGTTATTGTCATTGGGTTTGTCATTGATTGTTAATGGGTCTCATGTGGTTGATAAGTTATGGAAGAGACTTGTAGTCTAGTTATATTGTGACTTGTATTATATGTTTACTTCGCTTTACTCAACTTTGATTTACTGTTCATATCTTATTTATTGGAGATGGCCGATGATCCTACCTAGGGGTGTCAAAATGAACCCAATAACACATAACCCGCCCAACCCGTCCAGAATCTTATGGGTTGGGTTCATGATAATTTGATATTGGATCAACTTTTAACCCATTTAATTTCAACCCATTTAAAATAATCTTGAGTTAATTATATCTCAACTTCAACCAGCTTCTTTTTCAAAAAATATTTTCTACTATTTGATTGATGAGTAAGAACACATTTTTAAAAAAATATTTTTTTTATTTTTAATTAGATAGTAGAAAATATTTTCTGGAGGTAGGTTGGGGGAGGGGGCTGGAGGGGGGGGGAGTTACCAAAAATTATTACTTTTTTTAATTTTTTTTAAAAACAAAAATTAAAAAAATTGAGTTTTGGGTGAGGTGGAGGTAGTGGGGGTTGGGGGAGGGGGGGGCTAGGTGAGAGGTACTAAAAATATTACTTCTTTTATTTTTTTAAAATAAAAATTAAAAATTTGAGTTTTTGGTGGGGTGTAGGAGGATGGGGGAGGGGGGGTGTGCCAAAAATATTACTTTTTTTATTTTATTTTTTAAAATAAAAATTAAAAAATTGAGTTTTGAATGGGTAGGGGGATGGGGATGGGGGTGGGGTGGGGGCTAGGGAAGGGAGGTTGTATCAAAAATATTACTTTTTTTAAATAAAAAATAAAAAATTGAGTTTTGGGTGGGGTGAAGATGGTGGGGGTAGGGGGCTGAGGGCTAGGGAGGCTGGGAGAGAGGGTGTACGAAAAATATTACTTTTTAAAAAAAAAATAAAAAATAAACATTAAAAAATTGAGTTTTTGGTGGGGTGGAGATGGTGGGGGGTAGGGGGCTGAGGGTGGGAAGGGGAGGCGAAGAGGCTGGAGGGATACCAAAAATATTACTTTTTCTATTTTTTTTATGATAAAAAATAAAAAATTGGGTTTTGGGTGGGGTGGAGGTGGTGGGGGTGGGGGGCTGGGGTGGTGGTACCAAAGTACAAAAGTATATTAATATAAGTAGTAGTATTGATTAGATTAAACGGGTCAAATTAGACGGGTTATGACCCAACCCAATTTTTAGCCCAATTTAATTCAACCCAATTCAACCCAAAGTAAATTTAGGCGGGTCATGACCCAATCCAATTATAATTCAACCTATTTAAATCATTCTAATTTCAGCCCAACCTGCCTATTTGACACCCCTAATCCTACCAGTACACGGTGGTTGTGTACTGATTCTGCATTTGCTTTTTTTTTTTGTGAGTACAGGACATCTTTCGACGGCTGAAACGCGACCTCACTTGTAGATTCGGCGAATTGAGGATTCAAGGGTGAGCACTTCTTCCGGGCTACCTTATATTCGTCCATGACTAGTTATAGTCCACTTGTTTGGGCTTAAACTCTCATTTTGCTTTTGGAGTTGTATCTCCATATTCTAGACGATTGGTAGAATATTTTGGTATGGTGACTTTCAGGTTCTAGGGAGGTTTTTCGCAGATTCTTATTTGCTAGTGTTTTGAGATTATGAATGATAGTTTATTTTATGCAAACTGGTTTTGATCTGTTAGAATGGTTAAGTTTTGGGTCGATATTGGTTCGTTCATCCGGGAATTTTGGATGGGTGCCACTCACGGTGGGTTGGGTCGTGACACATGTCACGTAGAGTCTATGTCCACCTAACTTTCATCAATGTAATCTAACCTCTAGTCTCATCTCAGTTCACAATACCATTTTACCATACTGACCATGAAATAAAAGCAATATAAAAGGGTGTATACACATGCTAAAGGGTTTTATTTCTGTCCAAATAGCCATGACCTTCAGGGGACGTACCAGGGTCCATGTATCGATAAAAACTATTTTTCATCGGCACAATATCAATTCGTATCGACTCGTGGTATTCGATCCATAATAAGTAACAATATCAATCTGTACCGTCTCGTGGTACCCGCTCCAACTATCAAATGAACCTATGGTTTTCAGTCCTATCTTTCAGGATATAAGACAGTGTACTAGATCACACATACACTTATTGCTTTCAATTCATTATTCAGTTTCATGTATACCTAGTTTATTCATTCAAGCACAACATGAAAACACTCATCATTCAAACATGTCTGAAGATCAATCACAAGTCAAATAATTCAACCACATACATGTACTAAAATAAGTCTCAACTTCAATTTAAATCGTAACCTGCCTCGAGTGAAAAATTACTACCCACAAGTTACTTTGTCACAGTCTTACCCTTCCTTAACGCCTCAGAGTGTTCAAAGGCTATAGATAACAAGTACAAGAATAATTAATCATTTACTCTTCATTTCAGGCCTTGAGAATTCAACCCACTAATTCTATCCTTATTTGAGGTCTTTAGCGTTTCCCAGTGATCAATTAATCATTAACTAGTCTCACAATATTTACTTAATCAATATCCAAAAGATTTCTAATCAAGTTAACCTTTTTTAGCTATTTTTATGCTAAAGGTCTCATCTTTATGGAACCTAAGGTTCCCAATTAGTCCTAATCATGTTAAGAACTATCAACTTCATGCTAGAAATCATAAAAGAACATCCCAGGATCAATTCTAGGTGAAATTATACCTGCCCATATGATTTTCCCTGCTTTTCATACATTCAGGAATCTAAACCCATAATTCCACCTTAAACCTTATTCCTATGATTCTATGATCAACAAGGAATTAAATGATGTTAAGGGGGAGAAATTACTCATCTTAATAGAAAAAAATTGCTTATCTTCAGGGAAAAATTGTCTTTCGCTTTCTCTCTCATGACACTTAGAGTTTGTGGGAAATAACTCTGAAATTAACTAACTTAAGTTTCAAAAAATTTATCCCGTCTCTCATCACGGTGGACCGCGTCTTTCTACGGCAAGCTGCTATGACGGGAATCGATAACCACCATAATCGGAGTTCTATGAATCTGATTATCGTCCGAGACTTCTTACGGGACCCTATACCCCTCGACTATCCATCAATGAATTCCACACTATCACGTAATATATCACGAGATTCTAACTGTCTCTAAAGCTCACAACATCATATTTTTGTTAAAGCTCACCCTAGCCTGAGATTTTATCAACTCTCATCTTAGGGACCTTTCTAGCCAGATACTTACGCCCTAACATTACTATAACGATGAAATAGGTTGTCACAGATCAAATTAAATCTTGATCTGTTTATTATCTTGGCCCATTTTGATCCGCTTAAATTTGATCTGACCCGTCCAATTGTCACTCCTAATAATAATTAATATTTAATCTTTGTACACCAAATAATTTTCAGCGAAGAGTGTATATTGAACCATCCTTAGCCTAAGATGGCTCCGCACATGGTATTAGGAAACATAAAATGAGCTAGCTATGGCTGAAACATTTATTAGGAGGAAATTAAATGATGTCATTTATTTTTTTAGTTTTTGATGATGACTACCAATTTAAATGTCAAATGTGAACATTTTGTAGAGTCAAATGTTAATGCACCATGTGTATTTTTATACTTTATTTTTGTTGCTCATGTAATATAATTAGTTGAGCTTTAAATATTTTATATCAAAACGTCATCCAGTTTGGACCGTCGTGCTCAATATAGAAAGAAAATTTTGAGAGAAAAGAAAAAAAAAATATTATATGTGTTGTACTCCTTTTCTTGGCTAAAATTTTGTCCCATTAGATTTTTTTGATAATATTTTTAACGAGGCGTCAAACATGTATTTCAAGATATGCGTACGTTTTTTTTTGTTTTTACTATTATTTTTTTCACTGAGCTTTTTCTAGTAAGTTTTTAACTAGGCACGTCATTTATATACATCCAAGGAGGAGTGTTATGAAATATATTCACTCACCTCAAATCATTAATATTATGTCTCTCACCTTCTTTAGTGGTGAATTCAAAACTTTCACTACGCGAGTTTAAGAAATAAAATAGTAGTGCTTGAATTTGAACTTGGAACCTCAAGGTGAATTTTCATCTCACTCAACCATTAAGCCAACCTCTAATCTTATGTTTAGTGGATTCAAAATCTATATATATATATATATATATATATATATATATATATGTGACAAAAATTTAAAAAATATTACAACTTTTTACCGAGAGGGTTCGGATGAACCTCCTCGCTATCCTCTAGATTCCTCCCTAACCTCCTCTATAATCTTTTCCCTTAATGTCATGTTTATGGTTACCTTTTGTATGCCTCTATATAACACTATAAATAGATATCTTGATGATATATGTTGTATACACTTTGAGACTTGAAAAACACTTGAAAGAAATAAAAAATCTCTACACTCTCATCTTTTATCTCTCTTTATTTGCTTTGTCTACATTTCTTATTAGCTATAATTTTATAACACATATTTCTTTCTTTAAAATTAAAAATACTTCTTGTGATTCGTATTATCTGCTTTTTAATACGAGTGTACTTAAATTTTATTTCTACCTTGTGAGATAAAGAGATTGTTCCGATAGATTTTGGACCCAAGAAAAATATTTCAAATGTGATTATCTGTATAAGTACTCCCTCCATCTCATTTTATGTGGCACTCTTTCCTTTTTAGTCTGTACCAAAAAAATATTACCTTATTATAATTAAAAATAATTTAACTTTAAAATTCTCATTTTATCCTTACTGAAATAATTTACAACCACACAAATATCTAAGAATTTTTAGACGAGAAGTTTTAAAAGTCTTTCTTTTTTACTTAAACATCATATCAAATCAAACAGTATCACATAAAATGAGATGAAGGAAGTACCTTTTTTC